>PVKP010028572.1:0-29964 GCA_004027715.1 Plecturocebus donacophilus
GGAGGCTAATTTTCATATTTTTGTAGAGATGGGGTTTCACCATGTTGGCCAGGCTGGTCTCAAACTCCTGAGCTCAGGTGATCTGCCCGCCTCGACCTCCCAAAGTGTTGGGATTACCGGTGCGTGAGCCATTGTGCCCATCCTGAATCTGTCCCTTCTTAGCTAGCTGACCGGAGGGAAGTCTCAGCTTCCTCACGTGGGAAATGAGGACAAAGTTGTACCTGCACCCCAGGGCTGTTGTGAGCTCCCTGCGAAGCTCATGTGTGTGCAGGGCTCATGAGGATGCCTCGTTGTGAGCATGGCACGTGATAAGTGCTCAAAAGATGTGCTCGGCATCATGCCAAGGACCGAAAGGGAGACAGAAAACTGGTCAGCGGTTCTGATCCTCTTTGGTGAATTCATAAGGGAACTGTTTATCAAACATCTAATTTGTGGAAGATCCCGCAAGGGCTGCCATCCAACGGGATCTTGGCTCCCAAGTCTAGTATGGAAGACACATACATAAGCAAGGAAGATTTCACATGCAAAGCGTAAAGGGCCTGAGAAAGATTTCCTTTCTTTAAAAACACCATGGCTGGGCTCAATGGCTCACACCTGTTATCCCAGCACTTTGGGAGGCCGAGGCAGGCAGATCACCTGAGGTCAGGAGTTAGAGACCAGACTGGCCAACATGGTGAAATCCTGTCTCTACATAAACACAAAAATTAACTGGGCATAGTGGCGGGCCCTGTAATCCCAGCTACTCGGGAGGCTGAGCGGGGAGAATTGCTTGAACTCAGGAGGCAGAGGCTGCAGTTAGGTGAGATCATGCCACTGTACTCCAGCCTGGGCTACAGAGTGAGATCTGTCTCAAAAACAAACAAAAAAAAAGCCAAGGACTCGGGACTCAGACTCAAAAATCTGTTTTTTGTTTGAGACAGGATCTTCCTCTATTGCTCAGGCTGGAGTACAGTGGCATGATCATAGTTCACTGCAGCCTCGATCTCCCAGGCTCAAGTAATCCTCCCACCTCAGCCTCCCGAGTAGCTGGGACTACAGGTGCATGACATCACGCCTGGGTAAGTTTTAATTTTTTTGTAGAGATGGGATCTCTCTATGTTGCCCAGGCTGGTCATGAACTCCTGGACTCAAGCAATCCTCCCATTTTGGCCTCCCAAATAATTTACATACAGTAAAGTACACAAATCTCAAGTGTAGCATTGGATGAATTTTTACAAATTTTGCGCACGTCCAGATGCCACTACCCAAATCAAGACAAAGACATTTCCAACACCCTGGAAAGTTCCTTCATGCCTCCTCCTAGTCAATACCCCCGGAAGAAACCACTCTTCTGACCTCTATCACCATAGATTGTTTTGCCAGTGCTAGAACTTCATAAACATGGAGTCATATTGTATGTACTCTTTTGCTTCTAGCTTCTTTGATTCAACAAGTGTTTAGGCCGGGTGCAGTGGCTCACACCGGTAATCCCAGCACTCTGGGAGGCCGAGGCGGGAGGATTACGAGGTCAAGAGATCGAGACCGTCGTGGCCGACATGGTGAAACCCCGTCTCTATTAAAAATACAAAAATTAACCGGGCATGGTGGCGCATGCCTGTAATTCCAGCTACTTGGAAGGCTGAGGCAGGAGAATCCCTTGAACCCAGGAGGTGGAGGTTGCAGTGAGCCGAGATCATGACATTGCACTCCAGCCTGGGCAACACGAGCAAAACTCCATCTGAAACAAACAAACAAGTTTTTGAGGCTGGGCATGGTGGCTTACGCCTGTAATCCCAACACTTTAGGGGGCTGGGGTGGGAGGATTTCTTGAGCCCAGGAGTTCAAGACCAGCCTGGGCAAAACAGTGAGACTCCATCTCTACAAAAAATAAAAAATTAGCTGGGAGTGGTGACGAATGCCTGTGGTCTCAGCTACTTGGGAGGGACCCAGGAGTTGTTGGAGGCTGCAGTGAGTGATAAGGGCACGACTGCACTCCAGCCTGTGACAGAGTCAGACTTTGTCTAAAAAACAAAAGAAAAGAAAAGACCATGTGGCCAGAGAAGAAACTGCTGTGGGGGAAATGACCACTTTCTCTCCCTTGGTGGCTCAGTAACAGAGGATCTAAACAAAGCACTTAAACTTCCGTTAATGGAGTCAGGAATCATCAGTAAGTGGTTTTGGAGATTATTTGCTATCTATTTACAATGCAAAAAAAAAACAAAAAAAAACTTTGGGCTTATATAATTGCAAAAGTCATAGTCAGGGAGGTAATTATCAAGTGTAACATGAGTGTTCTATTTTGAGCCTCAGTGCTAGCTCTTCTGGCCCTTCATTCCCTTTGGCTAATGTGATTGCGAGTTGTTTTTTGCTGGTTCTCTTCTGTTGGAGGTGGCTGGATAACGGGAGGTGATGGAATGCGGGGAATACAGAGTGGAATAATAAATCACATTTCTGCTGGGTTTTACTGTTCACAAAGCACCTCTGTAGACAGCATCTCATTCGATAGCAATCCAGGAGGGAGGCAGGGGTATCAGTTGCAAGCAACAGGAACCAATTCTGTTAAGGAGAGACGGAATGGATTGGGAGGTTATCAAACAGCTCACTGAGTCAAAGGGAAAACTGGAGAACTAGGGTCAGAAAACAGGCAGAAATCAAAAAGACTTGTGTAAGCCCATGTATTTTATAGTGCCTTTGTTCTGCAGCTTAACTGTCTTATGGTTAAGTTTGGAAATGATCAAGACAGATTTTTTGTTTTTTTGAGACACAGTTTCACTCTGCCACCAAGGCTGGAGTGCAGAGGCATGATCTCAGCTCACTGCAACCTCTGCCTCCCAGGTTCAAATGATTCTTGTGCCTCAACCTCTTGAGTAGCTGGGACTACAGGCATGCACCATCATGCCTGGCTAATGTTTGTATTTTTAGTAGAGACAGGGTTTCACCATGTTGGGCAGGCTGGTTTTCAACTCCTGACCTCAAGTGAGCTGTCTGCCTTGGCCTCCCAAAATGCTGGGATTACAGATGTGAGCTACCGTGCCTGGCCGCAAGACATTTAAAAAATCTTCCTTAAAGGAAGAAATTGCATGGACCTTGATGATGGAAAGTAATTTGACCAGCAGAGAAAGGAGATTTCAGGAGGGAATCACTGAGTGAGCAAAGGCAGAAAGGTAAGAAAGAATGGTGAGGGTACAGTTGGAGTTGACAATTTGTTCCAAGGAGCCAGGGGAGAGATAGCTGGGGATGCAGGTTTAGGCTATGTTGTGCAGAGCATGCTTCTGGGATGAGTTTGTACTTAAACCCATGGCAGTAAGGACCCACAGGAGGTTTGTGAGTAAGAGAATGAGATTTTCTTCTTTTTTTTTTTAGATGGAGTCTCCCTCTGTGGCCCAGTCTGGAGTGCAGTGGCGCGATCTCGGCTCACTGCAACCTCTGCCTCAAGCAAGCCACCCATCTCCACTTCCCGAAGTGCTGGGATTACAGGTGCGAGCCACCGCTCCCAGCCTAGGGTGTAGTATTTATATGAGAGTTTCAGTTCTATCTTCCTACCCTATATGGCCAGAACCTGGACCCTGGCTGGTTCCTTGCCATTCTCCTAACGCATCTCCCCATGCTGGGACTCTTCCCTTGCTCTCACTCTCACGTCAGATGAATCTCAGATGCAAATAGTCAATGAAGTAGCATTTCAGGCCTCTCCAGTAGGGCCTCAACCCAATTTCACAGTCTCACAGCTAGTCATGCCCAACTGGGCAGTCATCAGGCAGGCAAAACCTGTAACTTGGGGGCGCCAAGAAGAAGTGCATGCCACCTCCTGGGCACTTGGAGCCACCTGCCTGGCAAAATGATTTCCCACCACCACCCCCTGCCTTCATATTCTCCTTAGACTCCATTTCCCTTTTTTATTCATAATATAGCAGGGATGGGGAAAAATCCTATTCTATTTATTTATTTATTTTCAGACGAAGTCTCTGTCGCCCAGGCTGGAGTACAGTGGTGCGATCTTGGCTCACTGCAACCTCTACCTCCCAGGTTCAAGCGATTCTCCTGCCTTAGCCTCCTGAGTAGCTGAGATTACAGGTGCCCACTACCACTCCCAGCTAATTTTCGTATTTTTAGTAGAGATGGGTTTTCACCACGTTGGCCTGGCTGGTCTCGAACTCCTGACCTCCAGTGATCTGCCTGGCTCAGCCTCCCAAAGTGCTGGGATTACAAGTGTGAGCCACCACGTCTGGCAAAAATCCTGTTTAAAAAGCTGCCTGAAATGGTAGATTTTGTTATGTATATTCAACTAAAAAAAAAAAAAAAAGCGGCCTGGCAGCATTGCATTTTCTATACTCAGCCAGATTCCATCCTGGTGGAAAACTGCCTATTTTTAGACAACATACGTACTTGACCTTCTGGTTATGCAATGTAAGTCCCAGAATGAATGTGGTGGGAGAAGCTAAGGGCAAAAGAGCTAAACTGTTTTGCATCATGAGTCAAAGTCGTGTTTAACACATTGAGTTAAAGGCGTGTTTCTGGGTGGAAAGGTTGTTCGGTTATTCGTTTTTGTTGATGTTGGTTGGTCTTTGGTTGAAGATGTTGTTCTGGTTTTCTTTCTCTGGAAGATCCAGGAAATGGGGTGGGCAGTTTGGGCTCAGGAAACAAAGGGCAGGAATAGAAGAGCTTGATGTGAGCAGGGACCCCAGCACTGACAGGAGGCTGGGAGGCTGCGGGGACAGCAGGGGCTCCGCGGAGGGGCTTTTGGGTGTCAACATTTGAGTTTTCCTGCAGGACATTGATTTTGAAGTTGAGTGCACTGCAGTTTCCTTGTGATTTACCCACGCTGTCAGCAAGGCTTTAGCTGGCACCCGGGAGCTGGCCTGCGCTCGCATTGCCTTGGGGAATGAAGGGAAGAAAGCAGCACCCCTCTGGGGAAGGTGACCGAGAGCCTCGCGGCCGCCTGAAACCCGATTAAGGCTTGGGCTGGGGTTGGAGGGAGAAAGGTGGGAGCGGACACTGTCTTGTTAGCTCTCCTGGGCTTGAGAGCACCCGGGACGGGACGCAGCTCTGGGTGTGGCAGGCACATGCCCGGGGTGAGCTCCCTGGAGAGAAGCATGGGACACCCGGGGCTCCCCTCACTCTTGCTACGGAGAGAGAGAAGGGTGTGGGGGAGAGGGCGCGGGAGAGAGAGAGACGGGCAACGTGCAGATCTCCTTTGGCACTCTCTTCATGTTCGCGGCAGCTCGAAGTGTGAAATGAGTCACGTTTCCAAACGCAGCGGAGGACCGAGCCTGCTTCTCTCCTGCTCTCTCTCATCCCCGCTTAGTGAGGCGCGGCCGGCCATCTTGGCCTCTTCCCAGGACTGACGGCAAGGATTTGTTTATGTATGCTGCAAAACGAAAATAACTTTGCTGGGCTTTTTTTTTTTTTTTCCCTGTTTATTGTAAAAGATTTAGACAGATGCACTAAGATATTTTTAAAAGTAAACAAAGTCACGTGTTGTTCCCTCATCCAGAAACAGCCCCTGATGGCATTTTGGTGTCAAGCTTTCTCTACTTTGTTTTCTTACGCATTCGTGTGCCGGTCACCCAGAAGTCAGCTGGAGGTTTCATTTATTTAATTAATTAATTAATTAATTTTTTAAAGACGGGGTTTCACCATGATGGCCAGGCTGGTCTTGAACTCCTGACCTCAGGTGATCCACCCACCTCGGCCTCGCAAAGTGCTAGGATTACAGGCGTGAGCCACCCCGCCTGGCCCAGCTGGAGGTTTTAAGATTGAGAGAAGATGGGTTTGAACCCTTCCTTCTGTGCCCATTCCCTCCTCAAATCTTACTTATATTTCCAGGGGGCCTGCGTGGGCCCGGTTATCTCTGATCCCTGCTTCCCAACTCTGCTGAAATTGTAGTCTCTGCTCTGCCTCCTTTTGACAGTTGGGGTGTGTAACTCCCAGGGCAGCACAGCCTGGTGTTAACTGAGACCTAGAATTTAGGGACTTACCTCCATTTCCAGAAAAATCTGCATTCATAAGAAGCTATGTGCATCTCACACACATTCCTGACGTACAGAGGGTTGACAGGTGGGTTTCCGTCACAGGAGTACTGATGACTAATGATCTAAAATTGAATTTTTTTTTTTTTTGAGACAGAGTCTCACTCTGTTGCCTATGCTGGAGTGCTGTGGCGCAATCTCGGCTCACTGCAGCCTCCACCTCCCGGGTTCAAACGATTCTCCTTCCTCAGCCTCCCGGGTAGCTAGGATTACAGCTGCACGCCACCACGCCCGGCTAATTTTTTCTATTTTTAGTAGAGACGGGGTTTCATCATGTTGACCAGGCTGGTCTCCAACTCCTGACCTCAGATGATTTACCTGCCTTGGCCTCCCAAAGTGCTGGATAACAGGCGTGAGCCACTGCGCCCAGCCTAAAATTGAACGTTGTCATCTTGTCCAGGAAGGTCCCCTGTCTGGGTGCCTGGAGCCCTGCCCCCTTCCTTTTCTCCCTTCCTTCCATCCTCCACCCTAGATCCTGTTGTTTCTAATGTGATCTCTTTTATCCACCTGTTTCTGAGAGCGAATGCCCTTGGGTTTGGGTTTGTACTTCGCACCTCCAGTGGTTTATCAAAGTGTTATCTTAAAGAGAGACAGTTTCCTCCCTGAGGAAGCTGCTGCCATCTGTTAAGAGAACAATTCTTCCCAACCTGTCAGACACATCCATTTAATTTTTTTTGAGATGGAGTTGCACTCTGTCACCAGGCTGGAATGCAATGCGCGATCTCAGCTCACTGCAACCACCACCTCCTGGGTTCGAGCGCTTTTCCTGCCTCAGCCTCCCAAGTAGCTGGGACTACAGGTGTGCACCACCATGCCCGGCTCATTTTTTTCTTTTTGCAATTTTAGTAGAGATGGGGTTTTACCGTGTTGGCCAAGATGGTCTCGATCTCTTGACCTCATGATCTGCCCTCCTCGGCCTCCCAAAGTGCTGGGACTACAGGTGTGAGCCACCTCGCCCGGCCATCTACTTTTTAAAAAACATAAATGGGCTAATTCTACATATTCTCTATGACAAAGTGATATTCTTTGGTCTATTTTACAAAAGAGGAAACTGACCCCAAAGTCTTGGCCTTTGCCTACAAGCCACCCTGCCTAACCCTTCACCTGGACCAGCCTTGAGGTCAGTCTAAGTTGTGCCGTCAGCACACTTCCAAACATCTCTAAGAGTCCGTTTCATGATGTGTTTATTTATTGCTCCCTCCCCTCACTGGAATGTGAACTTAGGAAGGCCACAGACCTGTCTGTTGTGTGCACTGCTCTGTCTTCAGAATTAAGCACACGGTAGGCCCTACGAGTCAGGGTTCTCCAGAGAAACAGAGCCCAAAAGATGTGTGCATATGTAAAGATTTATTTTAAGCATCTGGCTTATGTGATTATGAAGGCTGGCAAGTCCAAAATCTGTAGGGCTGGAGGCCCAGGGAAGAGCCAGTGTATTAGTTCAGGTCTGAAGGCAGAATTCCTTCTTGCTCAGGGGAAATAAATCTTTGCACTATTCAGGCCTTCAACTGATTGGATGAGGCCCACCCACGTTATGGAAGGCAGTCTGCATTACTCAAAGTCCACTGATTTGGACGTTAATCTCACCTGGATACAATGGCTCATGCCTGTAGTACCAGCTGCTTGGGAGGCGGAGGTGGGAGGATTTCTTGAGGCCAGTAGTTTGAGACAAGCCTGGGCAACATAGTGAGGCTCTATCCCTACAAAAAGAATTTAAAATTAGATTTTTAAAATTTAATCTGGTAGCTGGGTGCGGTGGCTCAGGCCTGTAATCCCAGCACTTTGAGAGGCCGAGGTGGGAGGATCACCTGAGGTCAGGAGTTCAAGACCAGCCTGACAAACATGGAGGAATCCCGTCTCTACAAAAAAAAAAAAAAAAAAAAAAAAAAATTTGCTGGACGTGTTGGCACATGCCTGTAATCCCAGTTACTCAGGAGGCTGAGGTAGGAGAATCGCTTGAACCCAGGAGGTGGAGGTCGCAGTGAGCACCAGATTGTGCCATTGCACTCCAGCCTGGGCAACAAGAGCGAAATTCCGACTCAAAAATAAATAAATAAATATTAGACAGGTGTGGTGGTGCACACCAGTAGTCCCAGCTACTCAGGAGGTTAAGGTGATAGGATCACTTGAGCTCAGGAGTTTGAGGCTACAGTGAGCCATGATCACGCCACTGCATTCCAGCCCGGGTGACAGAGTGAGAAAAATAATAATGATAAACTGCTCCTATTTATTTTGTTCATACTTTATGTGCTAGGTGAGGAAAAACAATCCTGGGGGATCAGAGAGGGTAAAGGATTTGCAGAGATTGCCACCCTTACATATCACAGAACTGACCACAGAGCCTTATTTTCAGCCTGCAAACCTTCAAGTCACCCTGATCACAGGGGAAGAGTGCAGGCTCCTCCTCCCCTCTCTGGATGCCCTGGGATCTCAGGCCTCTTCCTAGCTCTGTCCTGACCCCTCAGGGAGGGCAGACATCAGGTCAACTGGTTTGCCAGTCTGGCCAAGTCAGGTGAATGTGGTTCCTGCAGCGGCTTCGGTTGCCATGGCACCTTCCCTGGGCTCCTCTCAGTGTAAACCTGGGGGCGAACTGTTTTGAAGCAAACGGAAAACAGAAGAATTCTCCCACTGATACGGGCAACTAGCAAACAGCCAGCCTCTCCTTGAAATTCCTTTCAACGCCTCACAGGTGGACCTTAGGGCCATGGAGTCTGATGCTTCCATTTCACAGGTGGGGAAACTGAGGTCTCGGGTGCTTAACATTTCACAAAGAGGTTTTGTGCCTTGGCCAGGAGGGTGTCTGGAGTCACAGCCCCTGCATGTGTGGTGTGACATTGGGCAGCCTGAACTGCTCTCAGCTTTGGAATCCCCCTTCTGTAACCTGAGGATCCTAATACCCGCTCCCTGAAAGAGGCGTTTGAAGGATTAAGCGAAATCATATTCACACAGTGCTTCACAAAGTGCCTGGCATGGAAGGAGATGCAGCTGTTCAAGGTCATGTCCAATGTGGGGGAAACTATTACAGGACTCAGGAGACGTGGGTTCTAGTGTTGACTGCTACTCACTTGCTGAGTGGCTTGCATGAGTCCCTTCACCACTTTGAATTTCATCATCTTTTTCTGTAAACTGAAGAAGGGTGGGACTAGATGATGCCTAATTTTTATTTATTTATTTATTGAGATGGAATCTTGCTGTGTTGCCCAGGCTGAAGTGCAGTGGCACAGTCTTGGCTCACTGCAACCTCCACCTCCTGGGTTCAAGCGATTCACCTGCCCCAGCCTCCTAAGTAGCTGGGACTATAGGTGTGTGCCACCATGCCTGGCTAATTTTATTTTTTGGTATTTTTTTTTTTTTTTTTTTGAGACAGAGTCTCCCTCTGCCACCAGGCTCGAGTGCTGTGGCGCGATCTTGGCTCACTGCAACTTTCGCCTCCCGAGTTAAAGCGATTCTCCTGCCTCAGCCTGCTGAGTAGCTGGGATTACAGGCACACACCACCACGCCCAGCTAATTTTTGTATTTTTAGTAGAGACGGGGTTTCACTATGTTGGCCAGGATGGTCTCAATCTCTTGACCTCGTGATCCACCCGCCTTGGCCTCCCAAAGTGTTGGGATTACAGGTGTGAGCCACCGCGCCTGGCCTTTTTCGTATTTTTAGTAGAGACGGGTTTTCACCATGTTGGCCAGGCTGGTCTCGAACTCCTGACCTCAAGTGATCCACCCACCTCAGCCTCCCAAATTGCTGAGATTACAGGCATGAGTCACCGCACCTGGCCAATGCCTAAATTTTCTTTCCAGTTCCACAAGTCTACGTTTCTGGTGATAAAAGACTAATCCCAGAGCTCCTAAAGCTGTGTTTTTTCCACCACAGCACCCTGACTCACTGCCAGATTGGCTCGGGGGTCCAACCAGGAGGACAGTGCCCTAAGCCCGGGGGCCCTTGCAGGGGAGGCAGAGATGACTCTGAGCACTGGAGTACTGGCACTCAGTCTGGCTCCCTGGTGACTGCTTCTGGTTCAGGGCCCTGCCCACGCTTTGTGGAGAGAGCCTGGGGGAGACCAGAAGAGGAGGGAGTGAAGAATACCTTGGACCTGACAAGGTTAACTGAAAGCAATTGTCAATACCGTCAGCATCAGAGTATGCAAATGAGGCACGGGGTGATTCGATGCTCCAGACCGTAATTGCTCAGGATAGAGGAGGAGGAGAGAAGGGACCAGGTGGGTATTAGAATTACAGTGAAGGAATGGGAAGTAATTGCGGAGGGTAGAGGAGGCATGGGCCGATTCGATGCTCCAGACGGTAATTGCTCAGGATAGAGGAGGAGGAGAGAGGGGACCATGTGGGTATTAGAATTACAGTGAAGAAATGGGAACTCCAGCCTGGTGGGGAAGGGTTAGGATAGGGCAGGAAGCTAACCAGGGTAAGCAGAGAAGAAAAAGCAGAGAAAGGGAAGGGAAGAACTGATTTTTGCCTGAGAAAGATAACAGCTTGCTAGAAAAACCAGGAGCCAGGCTGAGTTTTTCAAAGAATGTTCACTTCCACCATTATGCTGTTTCTTAATCCTATACAACACATATGGCAATGATGCCCAGGCTGATGCGGTGCTATTGTAGCTCCCGGCAACCTCAGACTCACAGCCTCAAGCTGTCCTCCCAACTCAGCCTCCAATGTGGTGGGACTTCAGGTATACACCACCATGCCTGGCTATTTTTCTTTTTTTGTAGAGATAGGGGTCTTGATATGTTACCAAGGCTGGTCTCAAACTCTTGGCTTCAAGCAATTCTCCTGCCTCAGCTTCCCAATGTGCAGGGATTACAGGCGTGAGTGATATTATTATTATTGCCTCTTAACAGATGATGAAACGGAGGCTTGGAAAAATGGAAATAATTATCCAAAGTCACATCACTTGCCTGTGGCCCACCCAGTGTTTAAACCCAGAGTCTGTATGTTCAATCACAGAATTCCACCTCCCAGTCTCCAAACAAAGATATATTCATGCCAATATACCAGGCCCACTTATTCCTGTGAAATTCTTGGAATGTTAGTGCAAGAAGAATGCACACTGATGCATTCTTTAGGAATGCTTTTAGCTGAAAGGAACAAAAAACATGACTAGGAGTGGCTTAAAGAAAAGGTCTTGAAGCAGGCAGTCCAGAGGTGGTGTACCTGGACTCCAACAACATCGACAAAGAGCCAGGCTCATTCCATCTTTCCATTCTCACCACGTCACCTTACTGGCTTTTCATCCTAATGCGTACTGCTTCATGTTTGCAGGGTGACTACTACAGCTCCAGGCATCATATCAGCTTCCCAAGGAGCAGGGCTAAACAGTTTTCTCCTGATGGAGCTTTGATTTTTATCCTGGAATAAAAGTTTGTCAGCAGATTTCTCTTTATGCCTCATTGGTCATGTATCTACTCCTAGACCAGTCAGTGCTGTAGAAAGTATATATTATGATGGCTCCTGCTTAACATATCACTCCAAAATCTAGTGGCTGGAAACAACCCCCATTTATTGTTGCTACACGTCTATGGGTAGCTGGGTAGTCCTGGCTGATCTTGGCTGGGCTTACTCCTGTGTCTGTGGCCAGCTGTTGGGTTGGCTGGGGGTTGGCTGGTCTAGGATGGCATTACTTACTAAAGTGTCTGGTATTGGCTGGCTCTAACTGGGGTGCTAGGTTGAGTGTATTCATCCTCCAGCAGGCTGGCCCAGGCTTATTCCTATGGCAGCAATAGGGTTCTGAGACTGAGTGGAAGAATATAAGGCCTTTTGGGGCACAGGCTCTGAACTGGAACTCTCATTTCCATCCCATTCTTTGGGCAAAGCAAGTCACAGACTGGCTCAGGACCAAGGGGTGGGAAAATAGACTCAATCACTTGTATGGGAGGGGCTGCAAAGTCACACTGCAATGGGCATAGAGAGGAATGAAGAATTGTGACCCCTTTGCAATTTACCACAGGTTACCATGATGCATTTAGATCAATTCATTCCTTGAGGCAGGAAGGTGCGCCCTTTCCCCAAATCAGGTGAAAACCCTTATCCCCTGACGGGGTGGAAGGGGTGGGGTATAGCTGCAGGGAATGAGGAGGAAACACTGCTGCTGGGCAGACAGCTAAAAGTGTCTGGACAGGACATCAATCCCAGGTACATGGAAATGAAGGGAGATTTTGCACCTTCAGTTTCTCCAAGTCACCAACCTTCTTCTGAAAAGCATAATTTTCATCTGTCTTTTGTTGATGCTATTATAGGCCTCATGATGATTCCTCTAACAGGTGTAGGCATTTCCTCCATGACACTCAGATGCAAAAACAAATTTAAAAAAAATCAAATAAACTCTGTCTCTGTCCCACCCACCAGGGTTGTGAGAAAATCCATCCTCAGTCACTGGGGAGGAGGGGGCCAGTTTTTCTGCTCTCTTGAGGTTTTCACGGTCCAGGAAACATGGAGTGGAGGCCTGTGTCGTTTGTGCCATCAAAATAATCTCTGAAGGGCTTTTGTTCAAGCTTCAGGGTCCATTCAAAAGAGGGGAGACAGCCTCTGTTCCCTTGACTTTGAACTTGTTGCAGAACTTCTCCCAGACTCTTACCATCCACCAAAGTCTTCACTCAAAGAACCCACCACTCCTCCATTCTCCCCTTCTCATAGAATCCAGTTCTCTGTCCTGCCTGGGACCACCCTCACTGTATTGGTCCGTTTTCAAGCTGCTGATAAAGACATACCTGAGATTGGGTAAATTACAAAGAAAAAGAGGTTTAATGGACTCATAGTTCCACACGGCTGGGGAGGGCTCACAATCAGTGGAAAGTGAAAGGCACCTCTTACATGGCAGCAGGCAAGAAAGGGGTCTCTCCTTATCAAACCACCGATCTCATGAGACTAATTCACTACCTCGAGAACAGTATGGGGGAAGCCACCCCCATAATTCAATTATCTCCCACTGGGTTCCTCCCACATGTGGAAATTATGGGAGCTACAATTCAAGATGAGGTTTGGGTGGGGACACAGCCAAACTATATCATTCTCTCTTCAACTCTTCTCCTTCCTCCTCCTGACAGACCTAGGCTTCCCCAGCAATGACTGGACGGGATGGTCTTCAAGGGACTCAGGACTTGACTGTACTTTCAGGAGAGAGACGCGCCCCAGGGGAACAGACACCGTGTGATGGAAACTCACCTGGGGGAGCAGGGGAGGAAGTGGCATCTCAGATGAAAAGTGATAGAGGTGTTGGAGTGGGTTAGATGACAAAGGGCCAGTAGAGCATTCCAAACAGAGCAGCCATCATCACAGCAATAGCTAACACCTGTTGAACACTGCCTATACACCAGGTGCCATAAAGTAGGTACTTTCGTTGTCCCCAGTTTAGGAAACTTACAGAAGTCACGTAACTCACCCAAAGTCATGCAACTAGTTAAGTGGGGGAGCTGGGATTTCAAATCCAATCAGTCCAATGCCCAAGCCTTTATCTTAACCATTCAGATAAAACTGGAGGTGAGAGAAACAAGTTGTTTGGAGAACCTCAAGGAGTTTATTTCGGTTGGAACCCAGCATGTAAAGATGTGAGGTAATGCAAGGGGCCAGTGAGGTAGAGAGAGGTGGAAGTGTGAAGCACCCTGGAACCAAGTTACTGCTTGAAGGCAGCAAGCCTGGGTGCAGGGAGATCTCAGAGGCTATTTTAGTAGTTTCAGTGAGAAATGGTGCCTATAATCCCAGCTTTTGGGAGGCCGAGGCAGGTGGATCACCTGGGGTCAGGAGTTCGAGACCAGTCTGGCCAACATAGTGAAACCCTGTGTCTACCAAATATATAAAAATTAAGACCCTGTGTCTACCAAATATATAATAATTTTTATATATAAATATATAAAAATTAGCAGGGTGTGGTGGCATGTGCCTGTAGTCCCAGCTACTCAGCAGGCTGAGGCAGGAGAATCACTTGAACTCAGGAGGCGGAGGTTGCAGTGAGCTGAGATCATGCCACCGCTCTCCAGCCTAGGCAACAGAGTGAGACTCTGTCTCAAGAAAAAAAAAAAAAAGAAAGAAACTGTGGTGTGTCAGACTAGGAGGAAATTGGTAATAAGAATAAAGAACAGTGTCAGGATTCAGAGATTATAAAGGAAGATGGACAGGACCTGGTGATTGCTTAGAAGTGGCGGAAAGGGAGAGAGAGGAATCAAGAATGATTCTCAGGTTTCTAGCTTGAGCGACTAGATGGATGGTTCCAATCCTATTTCTTTCGCCAGTTTGCTGTGTATCCTTGGGGATCCCACCAGGCTCTCTAGAAGTCTGTCTTCCTAGCTATCAAATGAAGATAATGAAACCTAACCTCCCCATATACCAGGCTGATGTCATGATGAAGTCATCAATCTGGAAGTACTTTATTTATTTATTTTTATTTTGAGATGGAGTCTTGCTCTGTCGCCCAGGCTGGAGTGCAGTGGTGCAATCTCAGCTCACTGCAACCTCTGCCTCCCGGGTTTTAGTGATTTCCCTGCCTCAGCCTCCCGAGTAGCTGGGATTACAGGTGCCCACTACTATGCCTGGCTACTTTTTGTATTTTTAGTAGAGACGGGGTTTCACCATGTTGACCAGGCTGGTCTCAAACTCTTGACCTCAATTGCTCCGTCAGTCTCAGCCTCCCAAAGTGCTGGGATTATAGGCATGAGCCACTGTGTCTGGCCTGGAAGTACTTTGGAAAGTCAAAAGCTCTTTGCATTATTTTATGGTTATCTTTGCCATCCTTCCCCCTCCTGGAGCCTGCTGATGGAGCCAGACTGAGAGGCAACCCAGGGGAGCTGCCTGCTAACTGAGAGGCAGCCGCTGTATTTTCCATCAGGCAGCTCTGTCTCTTTGGCAGGTGGGAGCCACGTTCCCACATACTAAATTGTTAATAGCTTCCCCAGGGAGTTCCTTTCTGCTCTGACTCCTTCAGTGATTTCTGTTTCTCTCCTGCTGACGCCTTCTGATGCCCTGGGTTGGCCCAGGATTTCCCATCCGTTTTTCTCCTCATTTCTCCCACCTTGAGGTCGGGATATGGACAAGCTCCAAAAACAGCTTAAACTCTTCTGTAACCCAGGTATGGAGGACTGTGTCTACCCTGGTCCCCCCTAAGAATGGAGATGAATTCAAGACTCTCCCAAGCTCCAAGTAAATCATTGCCCTCCACCTGGGGGAAACTCTGCTGAACAGAGGTGGACGGAGTATGTTTTTCTGGGTGACTTAGTCTTTGTTCTGGGAGGCAGCATGGTCTAGTAGTCAGAAGACTGGGGTTTGGAGTTACACAGACCTGGCTTGGCATCTTGGTTCTGGCTTGGGCAGGTAACCTGACCTCTGCAAAAAGGAATAATAATAACCCTATATGCTGTTAGGGCTGCTTGGGGATTAAATGAGATAATCCACAAAGCATTTGGCTCAGTGACTGCCATAGAACATGCTCTCCATAAATCGTAGCCAACGGGGTTGTTCTATGAATTTGTGACCACAGAAATGAGACTGTCTTTTAAAGGTAAGTAGACTAGAAGGCCAGGTGCAGTGGCTCATACGTATAATCCCAGCACTTTGGGAGGCTTGAGCCCAGGAGTTTGAGACCAGCCTGGGCAACATAGTGACACCATCTCTACAAAAAAAAAAAAAAAATTAAAGGCCGGGCACAGTGGCTCACGCCTGTAATCCCAGCATTTTTGGAGGCTGAGGCTGGTGGATCACGAGGTCAGGAGTTGAAGGCCAACCTTGCCAAGATAGTGAAATCCTGAGGTCAGGAGTTGAAGGCCAACCTTGCCAAGATAGTGAAATCCTGTCTCTACTAAAAATACAAAAAAATTAGCTGGGCATAGTGGCGGGTGCCTGTAATCCCAGCTACTCCGGAGGCTGAGGCAGAGGTTGCAGTAAGCCAAGAGTGCGCCACTGCACTCCAGCCTGGGCGACGGAGCAAGATGCCATCTGAAAAAATAAATTTTTTTTTAAATTATCTGGGTGAGGTGGTGCATGCCTGTGGTCCTAACAGCTGGGGAGGCTGAGGTGGGAGGATCACTTGATTCTGGGAAGTAGAGGCTGCATAAACTAGAATGCTCACATCCATGTAAGAATTGATCATTTCCAAGTTTTCACTTCATTTTAGAGGTCATTGTGGAAATCCCTTTAAAGGCCTTTGAATTTCCATTTGTTCTTTCAATGTCCAGAATGGGGCAATTCACTTGCACTTGGCATGTATGTTTTCTTAGCAATTATTTCACTCAGGTACTTGGCCATTTACATATCTTTCACAGCTTCTTTTTTTTTTAGATAGAGTTTCACTCTTGTTGCCCAGGCTGGAGTGCAGTGGCGTGATCTCGGCTCACTGCATCCTCTGCCTCCCAGGTTCAAGCCATTCTCCTGCCTCAGCCTCCCAAGTAGCTGGGATTACAGGCACCCATCACTACGCCCAGCTTTTTTTTTTTTTTTTTTTTTGTATTTTTAGTAGAGATGGGGTTTCACCATGTTGGTCAGGCTGGTCTTGAACTCCTGACCTCAGTTGATCTCCCCGCCTCGGCCTCCCAACATGCTGGGATTACAGGCATGAGCCACCACTCCCAGCCCTCCTTCACAACTTCTTGATTGTGAACTTCTTTAAGAAAAAAAAATTACAAAGTAACCAAAATTGGAACTGAGCTTTTTCATTCAGTCACTCATCAAGTGAGCACCTGTGTATCAGGGCCTGCGCTAAGGAGGGCACAGAAATGCACAAGATCTTTTAATGTTTTTTTCAACTTTTTTTTTTTCATTTTCTTTTTTTTTTGTCAACTTTTTTTTTGAGACAGGGTCTTGCTGTCACCCAAGCTGTAGTGCAGGGGCACGATCTTGGCTCACTGTGGCCTCTACTTTCCAGGTTCAAATGATCCTCCCACCTCAGTCTCCCAAGTAGCTGGGACTAGGGGCACACACCACCATGCTCGGCTAATTTTTGTATTTTATTTTATTTTTTTTTGTAGAGACAGGGTTTTGCCATGTTGCCCGGGCTGGTTTCAAATTTGTAGGCTCAAGTGATCTGCCTGCCTCAGCCTCCCAAAGTGTTGGGATTGGGGTGTGCGCCACCATGCCCGGTCTTTTTCAATTTGTTTTGTAGATCTAGGGGGTCCATGTGCCGGTTTGCTACATGGGTATGTTGTGTGATGCTGTGATTTAGGGTATTAATGATCCTGTCAACTCAGTTACTGAGCATAGAGTACTCAGTGGTTAGTTTTACACAAGACGTTTGTGTGTGAAGGTGATGCACAAAAAATCCAATGATACAAATACATACATGGGAAACCGTTAATATGTAGAGAAGACGTACATGATGCTACCAGATAATAAGGAGAGCTGAGCTAGTTAGGGGTGGGGTGGGGATCAGTGAAAGTTTCACAAAGGAAGTGAGATTTAAGCTGAAACTTGAGGGATAAATAATGCTTAGGGCCAGGCGAGATGGCTCATGCCTGTAATCCCAGCACTCTGGGAGGCCGAGGCATGTGGATCATGAGGTCAGGAGTTCAAGACCAGCCTGGCCAAGATGGTGAAACCCCGTCTCTACTAAAAATACAAAAATTAGCCAGGTGTGGTAGCGGGTGCTTGTAATCCCAGCTACTTGGGAGGCTGAGGGAGAGAATTGCTTAAATCAGGGAGGCAGAGGTTGCAGTGAGCCAAGATCCTGCCACTGCATTCCAGACTGGGCGACAGAGTGAGAGTCCGTCTCAAAAAAAAAATAAATAAATAAAAATAAAAAAATTAAAAAAACTGCTTAGGCTAAGGAAGTAGTCCAGCCTTCCGAGTGGAAGGAATAGAATGTTCAAATGTCCCAAGGTAGGATAAAGCCTGGTTTGGAGGGTTAGGGAGGGGACCAGAATTCCAATAAAGCAGCCCTCCTCCTTCCTGTCCCAATTTCTCTCTGCTGGCACTAGAAAAGTCTCTGAGGACCAGGCCCTTTGGGACAGGGGAGAGAGTGTTGGCAGCAGGTGACCACAGCAAAATCTTTCTGGTAAGTCCTTGGGTGGTTGAGTGGGAAAGCCCTGGGGTGGGGGTTGCTGCAGTTGGTAGAGGCGCTTGGACAGCAGCTAAGTGGGTGGAGAAAATGTCAAAGAGGGTGAGCTTGGGAATTCTGGCTTTGTTTTTTTCTGGGAAAGGGTAGGAGCCTTGCACATAGATGGAAGACTCCAGCTAGAGGGTGAGATGAGGGAGGGGTCCTTGCCCAGCCACACACAGAGCCAAGAACATTGCCCCAGAGCCTAGAGCTCAGAACCCCTAATGTTGCTCCACTCCAGTTCTCTTTGGGATCTTTATTATCCGAAAAGCATTTCTTGAGCACTTGCTATGCCCCCAGCCCTCTCCTGGATGCTGGGATCAATTAGGCCTGGTCCCTTTAAGGAGGGAGACCAGTTCGGATAGAAATAATTACTATATGGCTTAATTTAGTGCCGAGCTTCAGTCTTCTCATCTGTAACGTGGGGACAATAATAGAAGCTACGCCAAAGTGTTGGTGCGTGGATCAAGTGCTTATCACAGTGCCTGAGAGGAGTAATGCTTGGTAGAGAGGACGTTCTGGAAAGGCTGGGCACCCCAAGGAGAAGGATGACTTAGCCAAGTGCCCCACTTCCATCTGCTCGCACTGCCGCCGGAGTGCTCCTTAAGGTGGTCTTCGAAAGCCTGCCCGTCACCTCATCCCCTCACTTCCTGTCTTCTCCTCCTGACTTCCTTTCAGTCCCTCTGCTTCCTGTTTCCGGAATCCTCTTCCCTTGTTTCTTCCTTAAGTTAGTTCCTCCCCAAACTTCACGCCTCACCTCACGTGTCGTTTCCCCAGGGACGCTGTCGTGACCCCTGGGTTTTGTAGACCCTGCCACTTCCTCAATTCTACCTATATCTCCGTGTAATTTTAGGATTGCATTCTCTCTCTCTCCTGCACTGGGCTGTAAGCCCCAGGAAGCAGAGGCTGCCTCTGGTTTTGTGCACTAGAGGGTCCCCCCAAATATCTGGCTCTTCTATTAGGCACCCTCAAAATGTTTGTTGAGCGAATGAATGCGGTGCAAGAAAGGCACGGATAATACGGGTTATTTACGGAGCCGGGCACTGCGCTAAGCTCTTTGTTCGAATCATTTTATTCCGTCTCCCCCATCACCCTCTGAGGGAGGTGGCACGATTTGCCTCCTGTCACAGACAAAGAGAGTGAAGGTGAGGGAGGTTAAGTAACTTACACAAGGTCACTCGCCGGTTAGTGCAGGGGCGGGAGGCGGGACCCACACCCAGGTCCCTCTGACACCAAAGTGGCAAGGGGGTGGGGGGGGGAGTCCAGGCTGGGACTGGGCGGACTGGAGCCGGCGAAACATCCCTAGGAGGGGCGGGAGGCCTCCCCTGCCCAGCTCTGAGCCGGTGGTGCAGCGCCCGCCCCCGGTCGCGGGCTCAGACTGGCGGCCGCCTCCGGGCCACGTGGTGCGCGCGGCGGGCGCGTCCGAGGAGCCTGCGGCTGCTCCGGGCTCACAGAGCTCCGGGCGAGGAGAGCGGGCGGACGCCGGGGGCTGGGCCGGTGTGGGCGGCGAGGCCGGCGGAGGAGGCGCAGAGACAACGGGGCGACCGGGGTGCGGCAGCCGGCGGCGTCGGGGCCGCGGCCTCTGCCTTCGCGCGCCCCTCGCGCCGGGTCCCCGCGCCCAGGGCGCACAGTAGAGAGGGACGCGGCGTGGCCAGCCGGCAGCCATGGAACCGGCCCCCTCCGCCGGCGCCGAGCTGCAGCCCCCGCTCCTCGCCAACGCCTCGGACGCCTACCCCAGCGCTTACCCCAGCGCTTTCCCCAGCGCGGGCGCCAATGCGTCGGGGCCGCCGGGCGAGCGGAGCGCCTCGTCCCTCGCCCTGGCAATCGCTATCACCGCGCTCTACTCGGCCGTGTGCGCCGTGGGGCTGCTGGGCAACTTGCTCGTCATGTTCGGCATCGTCCGGTGAGTCCGCTGCGGGCCGGCGCCGCAGGGCTGGGGCCCGGGGTGAGGATGGGGATCACGGACTTGGGACCCCAAGCCGGGACCCCAGATTCCCCGAGCCTCCGCACTTCCTGGAGGGGCACCTGGGGCCCAGCAAGAGGCGAGGCCACTTACATCGAGGGGGACACAGGAATGTGTGTCATCGTGTGTGTGTGTGTGTGTGTAGTGGAGGGGTGCACCGAGCTTGACCAAATTACATTTGATCATCTGTTGGCATCCCCTTGCTTGTTTGTGGGACAGTTTGGCGTCAGTTTCTGTGTCTGTCACAGTTTGTGAGTGGGTGGTTGTGACAGGACAGCTGTCTGGACGTCGGAAACATGTCCATGGGGTGGGCAGAGCTGCTCTGAGGTGCCGCGGACCTTTGGGGAGATGGGTGTGAGGGCGCCGTGCAGGCAGGGCACACAGGAGGGTGCTGGGTGTCTGCACCTCGCCGAGGGGGCCCTTACCAAGTCATTTTTGGTGATCATCTGTTACGGTCCCTGGGTTGGTGTGTGCTTGTCCCTGTCAGTTTGTGATTCTGTCTGAATGCAACAGTGCAACTGTTGTTTCTTGTCAAGCCCCTGAAACCCCGAGGGCAGCAGAGCATCCAGAGTGACCGTGGTACCTGTGTTTGTGCAGCTGTGTGTGCCTTTGCCAGTGATTCCTGGATACCATGGGCGGCGGCTGTGGGCCGCCAACCACTTCTCTGTTCCCTTCCCCAGTGGCCACCTGGTCAGGAACTCTGAATAGGGTTCAGAGAAGCCTCACGCCCTCCTCACAAAGGCCCTCTCCCATTTTCTCGTTGCCTCCTTTAACAGTCTTGTGCCAAAGGCAGGAGTGGTTGGTCTGGGCTGGATTGGATTTTGAGCTTTCACCCCAGGAAGTGAGGTGCTCTTCTTGGAGTTTATGGAGAGAGCTGGGATCTTCTCAAAAAGTCTAAGACATCAGCTTGCCCCAGAAGTAGCCCTCCTGATACAGCCCCACAAGCCCAGACATGGCCAATAAGGGTTGAGAGGAAAACTTCCATCCTTAAAACAACAAAGACACCCTGGTATTTACTGTTAGTTGAAAATGGGTCCTCCATGCTTGTGCACCAAGGACATGGCCCTAAACCTCTCTAGGCTGTGGTGCCACCATGCAGGGCGTAGCTCAGGCCGTGGACTCAGACGTTGGAAAGATGAACTGTAGTCTCAGCCCAATCATGGATGCCCAGGCAGTATTTCTCCTGTCCCTCTTCCCATCTGCCTCAGTTTCCCTGTCCGAAGAATAGAGACCCAATCTCCTCAATTGGAAAGTATGAATTCCAGGGAATGGGTTGTCTGCGGGGCAGAACGTGGTGTGTTGGAGCATGGGATGAGGTGTGTGGGTGTCAGTGGGCTTCGGCATTGATGATCTCTGGGGGATCTTTGCTCCTCCAGAAAGAATGGCGGGTACAGGAATTTCCTGTGCTTTCCATGACTCATCACCAGCAACAGTGGGAGCCTTCCCCTCCAGCATAAGCAGGACTGATCTTGGCTTTGTGTCTTTGTCAGTGATTCTCCCCACTTCGCAGGCTTAGAGGGAGGCCAGCCGGAGCATTAATCCCTGCTCTGCCAGGAACTGGCTGTGTGACTTGGGCGAATCATTTAGCCTCTCTGAGCCTCAGTTTCTTCATCTGTAGAATGAAGTAAGGGTAAATCTTCTCCCACAGGGTTGCTGTGAGGTGTCAGTGAGAGAGCACATACCACAGCTGGCCTGGTGCCTGCACCCAGTAAATGGACGCTGTCTGTATGGTGAGGAGGAGGGATTTTCTAGATCCTGTAGAATCTGACTAAAGAAGGGAGCTTGAGGGAGGTGCTTGTCCTGAGGTGGGCCTCAGAGGAGCTGTGATTCTGAGATCTCCAGGTTCCTGGTACCCACCCTGTCTAGGGGAGCTCCAGGTGCCCAAATCTGGGAAAAGCTGAGCAGCAGTGTGTTTAGTCTCATTTCCAACCATTTCCCCAGGGTCTCTGGCTGGTAGGCTGACTCAGCACAGCTTTCCCACTACCATTGAGCAAGGGGAGGGGCTCCCACTGCTGAGAGTCCACTGTAGGGGGGCTCTGGGCTCAGACTGCTGGGGCATTCCCACACAGCCTTCCAGGAATCTCATTGCCCAGTATATGCAAACAGCTTAGCGGGCCCCTAAGGGTCCCCATGTTGCTAAGACATTGCGCTGGTCAACCATTATGTGAAAACTGTATCTCAGGGTCTGAATGATTGAATCCTCACCTTCAATCCTATGGGACAAACATTAGAATCAACACCAGCACTTGCATCCTGCAGATAAAATGAGGGATCTGTGGCTCAGAGAGAGGCAAGGTGAGTTGCTATTGGAGGGTGCCACAGCTGGCATCAGGCCCAGAGCTAGAACCCTAGTCTGTGACTTAAGTCTAGAACTTTTCCCCAGAGTTGCCTGGGGTAGAGGACAGTCAAAGTGTTGTCTAAAAGGAGGGTGGCAGAATCCTGTCCCTCCTTTTTTATTTTTGACATAAGCTCTCTCTGTTGCCCAAGCTGGAACGTCGCGATCACAGCTCATTGCAGCCTCAACCTCCTGGGCTTAATACAGTTCTCCCACCGCAGGCTCCTGGGTAGCTGCAACTGCGGGTACACGCCATGCTAACTTTTGTATTTTTTGTAGAGACAGGGTTTTGCCGTGTTGCCTTGGCTGGTGTCAAACTTCTGAGCTCAAGGGATCCACCCGCCTCGGCCTCCCAAAGTGCTGGGATTACAGACAGAGCCATCGTGCCTGGCTCTGTCCCTCCTCTGGTTCTAGAATCTTCAGAGAACAGAGACCTGGGGACTGTGCTCCTCTGCGTTACTCAGCCTGGACCTTTTAGGCTGCTGTCCTTTGGGGAGGGGGAATGATGAGGGCTGGTGCTTAGACCTTCCCCAGTGGACACTGAATGAGAGGCTGAGGGCAGGGCAGCTGCCTGGGTCTTGGCTTCTGCTGGAAAAGTCCCAGGGGCAGTGAGGAGAGGGCAGCCCAGGCTGGAGAAGAACCCCTGCTCCCCTGAAGGGCTCCCTGAGCTGCACTCCATCTGCCGTTTCCTGGCAGCCAAGCAGAGCCTGCCACAACCAGCACATGAGTTGGTTGCTGGGTTGAGTGAATGAGTGATTGAATGAGTGAATTCTGCCAGCCAGCCCTGAGCTTAGGCAGCTTGTTGTGGGGTGGGGGATGGGTGGCAGGGGACGGTGTGCAAGGGAAGATTCAGAGACCCTTGGGGAAGGAAGCAGGGTGGTAGAGTGGGTAGAGCTGTGGCTCTGGAGCCAGACATATCTGAGTTCAAAGCCACTTACTTGCTGTGTACTCAGGCTAGTGATGAGCTGTCTGAAGCTCTTCTCATTGAAGTGGGAACACTGACAGCGCCTCCAGGGTGGGGGTGAGGATTAAGTGGCATAATTGTGTGATATCTGAGCCTTTTAGACCCTAAGCCCTTTGAGAACAAGGAGGGGCTCTGTGTGAAGAACTGAAAAGAATTAACTCATTCTACAACATTCTACACGCTGTGTGCTAAATGCCGAGAAAACAGTGCACCGTCCTCCGGAGGAGCTGTGGCCAGGAAGCAGGACGCTGGTGAGGGCCTGAACAGAAGAACCAGGCATCTCAGAATTGCAGGTCAGAAGCACCCTTTGTCACGCAGGCCCGATGCTCTGGCCTCTCTCCCTTCCAGGGAGCCGCCTGAGAAGCCCTCTCATCCTGGAGGCGTGAGAGGGGCCTCTGGGAATTGCGCTTTTAGCAAACAGCCTGTGGCTCCGGGGAACGAGGCTTTTATGAAGCGTGAGCGGGATTTCTGTGGACTGGTGGTCCCACCGCCTCCTCCTGTGTGTGGGATTGGTCAGCGCGATGCCTCGTGCTGGCCATGGGGATGCCCTGGTCCTCAGAGCAGACGCCGGACAACTCCTCCTTCTGGGCAGAGTCAGTGCCCTCTGCTGGGCTGCCATCTTGGAGACTTCCCATGGGCATCCCACTGGGTAGGTGAGGTGCGATGGGCTTAGCAGGCCCCTCACCTGTGGCAGGTGACCCCTTCCTCCTCCTGCCTGGCCCAGAGCTTCCTCGGTGGCCCAACCCAGAACCTGAGCAAGAGGAGTCCGTCTTTTCTACCTGGCCTCCTGTCCGTCCTGCAGCCTTCCCTGCCTCCTTGCCTCCCCTGCACCCTGAGCCTGGTTTCAGCAGGTCTGTGCCCTTGCTGCACCCCCTGCTTCCTGCCAGCCCCGGCCAGCCTCCACGAGATGCCTTCAGTCTGTGTGCTTCTCTGCCCCTTGATCTCGCCTCAGCCCATGTCTCTTCTGACTTTTCTCCTCGTATCAAATGCCGCTCCGCCACCTACTAAGAACTTTAGCAAGCTGGATCGCCTCTGCGCCTCTGTCTTCATCGGGAAGATGTGGGCAATAGCACTGCCATAAGTACCTTTGTCCTCCAGATCAGATAAGATGGTGTTGGCAAAGCATCGAGTTTTCCCTCCTGTCTGAGGTGACTGCAGCACCCAGCAGGGAGGGGATTGGGCCAGGCAGGCAGGGTCGGGATGGGTGAATGAAGGGTGCTGATTGTCTCTTCTGTCTCCTGACGAGGTTCCAGAAGCTGCTGGGGAAAATGCTGAAGTGTCTTCTTAGCAGAATTTGTAGCACTGAATCCCTGTCCTATTTTTGGAAGCCCCTTGGCGTCTTGTCTCCCTCCCCTCTCTTGGGGTCAGGACCCAGAGCCCCCGGGACAGGAGTGACTCCAGTGAGATGACACAGTGCAGTGGTAAAGGCTGTGGCTAGAGGTCAGGGAGTGCCTGGTCTCTATCCATGTCCCAGCGGTGTGAGTTTGGGCAAAAACAGCTTAACTTCCCTAAGCCTCATTTTTTTTTTTTTTGATATGGAGCCCAGGCTGGAGTACAGTGGTGCCATCTCAGCTCACTGAAACCTCTGCCTCCCGGGTTCAAGTGATTCTCATGCCTCAGCCCCCCAGTAGCTAAGATTACAGGCGCACGCCACCACGCCCAGCTAGTTTTTGTGTTTTTAGTAGAGACGGGTTTCACCATGTTGGCCAGGCTGGTCTCAAACTCCTGACCTCAAGTGATCCACCACTTTGGCCTCCCAAAGTGCTGGGATTACAGGCGTGAGCTGCCATGCCCAGCTCGTTTTTTCATTTAAAACATTGGGGTGATATGACAGGTGTTTGGGAGGACTAAAAGAGATGAGCATGGAAAGGCCATGGCATAGCACCTAGCATGCCCCATGCTGTGGTTACCTGGCACTCCTGCAGCGGCTGCAGGTAGCCAGAGTGCAGGTGGACTGTTGAGGCCTGGTCGTCTGCGTTTTCCGCCGTGGGCCCTTTCCCACGTCCTGGATTGCCTGCACACGTACTCAGTCAGCAAAGCATTTGCCGATGCTGACCCATGCGAGGCCTACCCAGCCTCAGCTCCGCTGCCCAGACCCACAGCTTAAACCTCCATATGGCCTCTGTCTCCTAACACAGCCATGCCCCGTGCCCCTTGGTTACTTGTAACTCGACGAACAAGTTCAGCTCCCTGGAACTATGGGAGTCCAAGGAGGCCCAGACCCAGCCAGAGGAGGGGTGCCTGTGCATGGTGGAGCGGGAGCAGCAGTTGGCTCCCTGGAGAGGTGCGGGCGAAGCGTTCCAGACAGATGGAGCCGCAGGAGCAATGATTCACCAATTCACAGAGGCTGGGCTGAGAGTGTTGGGGACCAGTGTGGCTGTGAGGATGAAGGGACTGCAGGGACAAAAGCAGGAAAGGTGTAGCAAGCGGTGTCCTCCTCACCATGGTGTCAAAAGCACCTGCTAGGTGCTGAGCTTGGCTGGGCTCGGGAGCCACCGGCAATTCCTGAGGCGGTGCCCCTGTGAGAGCAGCCCCAGGTAACTGGAGGCAGTTCTCGTGGGGCTAGGGAGAGGGAGGACTGAGGAGAGGCCTGGAGGCAGGCCTGGCATGACTGTGGAGGCAGCCAGAGGCCATGCTGAGGTTCTAGTCTGGATGTGGGAGCTGAGGCTGGACAGATCCTCAGGGGGTCCGATGGTAAGGTTGGCGTGCAGGGAAATGAGGGAGCTTTGGGTCACAGGCCATGGGAAGGGGGATTTTGGAGCAATCTATGCAGAATGGTGTTCAAGAGAATGAATTTGGTGTGGGGGTGAGGGGTAGATTGGATGGGGAGGGGCTCAATGTGGGGAGACTAGAGAGGGTGGCTCAGGGCAATGAAAAGAGAGCCATGTGACCTTGACGGGGCCATTAAAACCCTGCCCTCTGGCCGGGCGCGGTGACTCATGCCTGTAATCCAAGCACTTTGGAGGCCAAGGCGGGCGGATCACCTGAGGTCGGGAGTTCAAAACCAGCCTGACCAACATGGTGAAACCCCGTCTTTTAAAAAAATAAAAAATAAAAAAACCCTACCCTCAGCTGTCCCCTTTCTGAAATGAAATGCTATCGGACCTAACAAGAAGGCAGGAAGCTGTGCATGGTGGTGCATGCCTGTAATCTCAGCTACTCAAGAGGCTGAGGTGTTGACCAGACTGGACAACATAGCAAGACCCCATCACAAAAAGGAGGAGGAGGAGGAGGAGGAGGAGACGGAGACGGAGACAGAGACAATGACAGCAGGAGGAGACTGGGCCAGATGACTCCTGATGAGGCTGAGCAGAGAGAACAGTCAGCAGCCCTGGCTGCTCTTCCTGCTGCATCTCCTAGTCTTGCCTGGAGCCTGCTCCTTCCGGGGTTTTGGGTTCATTCCCTAGGGGGTGTGTGTGACTTATAGATGCTCTGGGGTGGGTCCATAGGAGTCACTGAGGACACTGAGGAGCCTCTTCCTGAGCTTCTGCCACATGCCAGAGGCTTCTGGAGCTGGAGGCCACACTGAGATTTAAGCATGCAAGGTGCACCCCAGCCCTGCAATGGGGCCTTTCTGTTCTCATTTACAAATGAGGACAAGAGGCTCGGAGGGAACGAGGGACCTCTCACAGCAAGAGAGGGTGGAAATGAGATTCAAACCCAGCCCTATCTGACTCCAAAACCACTCCATGTCCATCTGCTGCTGCTATTCATGACATGGCGGAATGGAGGCAAGCGCTGGGGACATCTAGGTACAGAAGCAAGGAACGGGGATGAGGAAGAGGGTAGATTGCTGTCTGCAAATTTCTAAGGCCTCTGCATGGGGTGGCAGCGATTGAGAGCCTGGCATCGGAGCCAGACTGACCTTGAATTACATCCCAGCTGTGCCATTTACTAAGACTGTGAGTTTGAGCAATACATATACAACCTCTCTGAGCCTCAGCTTTCTCATCTGTGAAATGGGAGTAGCAATAGACCCTCATAGAGTGCTTATGAGAAGTTCATGAGGCCTGCTGTGAGGGACTTCAGCACAGAGCTAGGCATTTGGTATGTGGTCCATAAACATTTTCTATAATTATGACTATTTAGAAGAGGAGTAAGACTTGCTTTGCCTTCATTTGATTGACATTTATCCAGCCTCAGAGGAACTAGAATTTTTTTTTTTGAGACAGAGTCTTGTTCTGTTGCCCAGGCTGGAGTGCAGTGACGTGATCTTAGTTCACTGCAACCTCTGCCTCTTGGGTTCAAGCGATTCTCCTGCCTCAGCCTTCTGAGTAGCTGGGATTACAGGTGTGTGCCAATACACTTGGCTAATTTTGTATTTTTACTAGAGATGGGGTTTTGCCACGTTGGCCAGGCTGTTCTCGAACTCCTGGCTTCAAGTGATCCATCTGCCTCAGCCTCCCAAAGTGCTGGGATTACAGGTATGAGCCAGAACTAGAATTATTGAGTGGGTGTTACAGGGAAACTTTATCAACTCAATATTAGAAATTTTCCTCATGCCTGTAATCCCAGCACTTTGGGAGGCTGAGGCAGGCGGATCACGAGGTCAGGAGTTCAAGACCAGCCTGGCCAACATGGTGAAACCCCATCTCTAGTAAGGGTACAAAAAATTAGCCGACTGTGATGGCGGGTGCCTGTAATCCCAGCTACTCAGGAGGCTGAGGCAGGAGAATCGCTTGAACCCAGGAGGCGGGGGCTGCAGTGAGCCAAGATCACGCCATTGCACTCCAGCCTGGGTGACAGGGAGAGACTCTGTCTCAAAAAAAAAAAAAAAGAAAGAAAAAGAAATTCTCGGCTGGGTGCAATGACTCACGCCTGTAATCCTAACACTTTGGGAGGCAGAGCAGGAGGATCACTGGAGTCTAGGAGTTCAAGACCAGCCCAAACAATATGGCAAGACCCATCTCTACAAAAAATTAAAAAGGTTAGCTGAGCATAGTGGCCCTCCTCGGCCTCCCAAAGTGCTGGGATTACAGACGTGAGCCACCACGCCTGGCTTATTTTTATTTTTGAGATGGGGATCTCCTTATGTTGCCCAGGCTGGTGTCGAACTCCTAGACTCAAGTGGTCCTCCCATCTTGGCCTCCCGAAGTCCTGGGATTAATTACGTCATGAGCCAACACACCCAGCTGTGTTTTTCCATTTTAGTGAAATCAGTATCACATGTTGAAGTCACGATCACATTGCATGTAATATTTGGTGAGATGCCTATTCACTTAACATGATAGTGTAAGCATGTGCTCCTCTATTTTGAAAACATGATTTTTGATGGCTACATGTATGAATGTATTCTTTTTCCAGCAGCTTTCATTATTTCCAATATTATGCCAATCTAAATAATGAGTCTCGTCCTGTCGCCCAGGCTGCTGGCCAGGCATGGTGACTTGCTCTCATAATTCCAGCACTTTGAGAGGCCACAGTGAGGGAGGATCACTTGAGCCCAGGGAATTCAAGATCAGCCTGGGCAACGTAGTAAGACCCTGTCTCTAAAAAGAAGAAAAAAAATAGTAATAATAACATGTTGCCGTGAACATTCTTGCACACGTATGTTTGCGCACATCTCATTATTTCTATCAGGAATTTGCCTACAGTGAAAGCTTTCCAAGAAAGTATGGGATGCTGTGTAATGTAGGGAGCTTCCTGTCTCTTAAGTGTGCAAGTAGATACTGGGAAACCACTGGGTAGAGGTTTGGCCCTGAGATTCTGGTGGAGAAAAGACAAGCAGAATTTCAGGCCCCTCTCACTATGGCTGAGATTTTATTTATTTATTTATTTAAAACAGAGTCTCATTCTGTTGCCCAGGCTGGAGTGCAGTGGCGCAATCTCAGCTCACTGCAAACTCCGCCCACCCCCACATTGCCCCGTTCAAGTAATTCTCCTGCCTCAGCCTCCTGAGTAGCTGGGATTACAAGTGTGTGCCACCCCTCCTGGCTAATGTTTTTTGTATTTTTGGTAGAGACAGGGTTTCACCATGTTGGCCAGGTTGGTCCTGAACTCTTGACCTCAAGCAATTCACCTACCTCAGCCCCCAAAAGTTCTGGGATTATAGGTGAGAGCTACCACGCACGACCCTGATATTTTAAAAATAATGATTTTTAGATGCTGTGATCTCAGCTTCTCTTTCCCCTTCCTTGGCAGATGTCTGGACTTTGAGAGGCAGGGGCTGTGCAAGGGCAAGTCATGATTTCATTAACCTCAGAGTCCTGGGACCTCAAAATCAAATTGACCACACGGAACGCCATAACATGCACAGGAAGAGGGATAATCGTGGGGTAGAGCAGAAAGCCTGGCTTAAATTAGCAATTTGCCATTCTTTGCAGGCTATAGCAGCTCCATTACCGGCTGAGGGGTGAGGGGTGGAATGGGGGGTGTCTGGGCTGTGTTCTACTGATTTATAGTTCCCAGTGCAGCTGCAGAAATCAGCAGCTTTTTCTCTGGCCAGGAAGGGTGTGTGCAGAAAGAAGCTTGTCTTCTGTAGATTTCCTAGTCTTTCTTTTTTCCTTTTTCTTTTTCTTTTTTTTTTTTGAGACAGAGCCTCACTTTATTGCCCAGGCTGGAGTGCAGTGACATGATCTTGCCTCATTGCAACTTCCACCTTCTGGGTTCAGGTGATTCTCCTGCCTCAGCCTCCCAAGTAGCTGGAATTACAGATGTGCACCACCATGCCTGGCTCCT
>PVKP010028573.1:0-29964 GCA_004027715.1 Plecturocebus donacophilus
GCTGTGATCGAGCATCTGGGATCGCATCTCCTGGGCACCGCTGTGATCGAGCATCTGGGATCGCACCTCCTGGGCACTGCTGTGATGGAGCATCTGGGATCGCATCTCCTGAGCACTGCTGTGATGGAGCATCTCCGCAGGGGCATCACCAAAGGAGCTGGCTTTTCTGTGAGATGTCTGATCATGCCTTTTGGCTTTTTCTTGGGTTATTTGTACTTAATCATTTGTCAAAGTTTTTATATGTTTCAAAACACTCTGTAGGGTTGCTGTTAAGATGTCTCTGGACAATTGTGTACAGTGTCTAAAATCCATGTGGAATTGCAAAGGACCCAGAATAGCTAAACGATTCTGAAAAAGAGGAAAAACGTTGGAGGATTCACAGCTCCTCGTGTCAGAACGTGCTGCAAAGTAACAGTCATGGAGTCAGTGTGGTAATGGCTTAAGCATAGGCATTCAGATCAATGGAAAAGAATTGAGAGTCCAGAAATAAACCACACCTCTATGGCCAACTGATTTCAACAAGGGGGCCAAGACCAACCAATGCGGAAAGAATAGTCTTCTCAGCAAACGGTACTGGGGGAACTGGATATCCACATGCAAAAGAATGAGGCTGGTCCCTTCCTACCGCATTCCTCCTAACACAGGTGGACCAACAATCTAACGTTAGGAGCTAAAACCAAAACTCTTAGAAGAAAACGCAGCAGTAAATCTTCATGACTTTGGATGTGGCAGAACAGAGGATCCTTAGGCCCAACAATGAAAGTATGAGCAGTCACAAATGTATATATATGAACTGCTCTTCATCAAAACATAGAACTTCTGTGCCTCAAAGGATGCTGTCAAGTAAGTGAAATGACAGCCTGCAGAGTGGAGGAAACATCTGCGAATCTCTCCTGATAGGAGACCTGTATCTAAACTGAAGAACTCTTACAACTGAATAATAAAAAGACAACTCCATTTAAAAATGGGCAAAGGACCTAAACAGACATTTCTTCAAGGAAGATGTACAAATGGCTAGTAAGCACACTGAAAAGATGCTTACCATCATTAGTCACCAGGGACATGCAAATCAAAGCCACTAGGGTGGCGGGAATTAAAATGTCAGATAATAATCAGCGTTGGTGAGGACACGGAGAGATCAGAGCCCGCTGTACTGCTAGGGGCATGTAAAGTGGGGTAGCTGCTTTGGGGAAAAAAAAATGTCTGGCAGTTCCTTAAAGGATTGCCAGGAAATTTCAGGCTATCCTCCGTGATCTTAATGTTAGTAGTAATACTTGTATTGTTATTTTGAAATGATTACATGTATATGGTAGGATAAAGAAAATAATTGTTAATGCCACCAAGATTTTCAGTGTAAAGAATTAAAAATATAATATGAAAGAAGTTAAAAATCTTGTTTTGGCCAGGCACTGTGGCTCACGCCTGTAATCCCAGCACTTTGGGAGGCTGAGACAGGCAGATGACTTGAGGTCAGGAATTTGACACCAGACTGGACGACATGTTGAAAGCCCGTCTCTACTAAAAATTCAAAAAATTAGCCAGGCTTGGTGGCACGTGCCTATAATTCCAGCTACGCAGGAGGCTGAGGCAGGAGAATCGCTTGCACCTGACAGGCGGAGGTTGCAGTGAGCCAAGATTGCACCACTGCACTCCAGTCTGGGTGACAGAGCAAGATTCCATCTTAAATAAATAAGAATCTTGTCTGTCCTTTGATTCTGTTAATTTTAAGTGGAAATACTAGTATGAACTCATAATGTTTATATATATATATAAATCTAACTTTCTAGTTCAATTCATTGAAAGGCCTGAAGCTGTGACATCCCATCATAGGGAGCAGCATGAGTGCCCAGGCTATGGGGTCTAGATCTCATTCTCGCCAAGAAACCAGTGATCTTTGGAGAAATGGGTGATTCCAAGACTGAAGCAGGATGTGGACAAAATAAGCCCAGGACATGCTGTGTTCAAAGCAAACAAGCTTTCAAAACAGCAGACCATGTCCTGAGGGCGGGGAGCCAACCTGAAGGGCTCTGCTGGCCAGAGACAGAATCAACTGAGCATCAGGGAAAGTGCTGACAGGAAAGCACAGAAGCCCGTCAGACACGTCAGCCTCTCTGTCTTCATCATGATACTCAAAAAGAAAAAGCAACTGTGTGGGCAATTGAGAGCTTTCCGAGGACTGCCTCGGTCTGCAGGAACACAAGTGAAGGAGCAGGATGGGGCCTTCACCCTGCCTTGCCTGTGTGGACCACAGTCCAGGGTGACCATGGGCAGGGGAGGGAAAGGCTGTCTTCACAGACCACTCTCCAGCGGGTGAGGGCGGGAGCGACAGGGTCAGACAGGCCTGTGAGAGGACAGTCCTTGGATCAGGGATCTCGATGCTTGCTCGAGCCATCAGGGGCAAGGCCTACGGGGACTTTATTCTGGGTTAGTCAAACTGCCAACACTGAACCAGTGACCAGTCCTTGTGTCTCTCGGCGGGACTGGGACACATCACAGGCCGCCTGGCGTGGCTGGGGGTGCACGAGCATCCCTGAGAAGCAGCCTGCAAAGACCGTCTGAACCTGAATCCTATGAAGCCCCTCTCTGTAATCAGAGTTTACAGGAAACACGGGGGTGGGAACAAGTGAGCAGTGAGCCACATCCAGGCAGGAACTCGACAGTACCTTGTGTTTTCCATGAATAAAGCGGGAGGATGAAGGAGACTTGAGGTGCATGAAACCTAAGCACATGAAACCTAAGCAACGTGTAGACCCTTAGGAGCCCTCATCAGGTTAGACTTTAAATTACCACATTCCTGAGACAACCGGAAAATTCGAACATGACCTGGTATTTCTTATGATATTGAGGAACGACTGCTAATTTCTAATAACAACTTGTGCTACATAAAGTATTAGATACTGCTGCCGTGTTCACAGGAGCAATGGTATCTGTGAGCCACTTTGAAATTCTGAAACAAAGAGGGCAACAGGGATGAAAACAGATGAAGCCAGGATGGCCAACGTGGATCACTGTTGAAGCTGAGTGCGTGGAGCTCTTTGTGCTTACATGTTGTGGGTTTGAACACTGCCATAATAAAGGGTTTCTTTTTAAAAGCCTACAACTCATTTTAAGCACATCAAGAAAGGCAAAAAGACGGCCGGGCGTGGTGGCTCACGCCTGTAATCCCAGCACTTTGGGAGGCCGAGGCAGGCGGATTATGTAAGGTCAGGAGTTCGAGACCATCCTGGCCAACATGCTGAAACCCTGTCTCTACTAAAAATATAAAAATTAGCCAGGCGTGGAGGCGGGCACCTGTAATCCCAGCTACTCAGGAGGCTGAGGTGAAGAATGGCTTGAACCCAGGAGGCAGAGGTTGCAGTGAGCCGAGGTGGCACCACTGCACTCCAGCCTGGCACCTGATGACAGAGCAAAACTCCGTCTCAATTTTTTTAAAAAAGGCAAAAAGAGAAGGAAAGTCCCAGAGGATGCACAGAGAAAGGAGAAGAGCCAAAGGGAGTCCAGCAAGGAAGGAGGAGTGGCCTGGGAGAGAGACGAGGGCTCGGGACCCGCACGGACAGCAGGGCCTGAGGAGCGGGGTGGGGGGTGCTGGACCGGACGGTCGAGGGATAAGGGGCCTTACTCAGTATTAGACACCGTGGGTTGGGCACAATCTTACTCTTTTGTGTTTTTCAATGTTAAGTTAAAAATTAAAACGGGCCGGGCGCGGTGGCTCACGCCTGTAATCCCACCACTTTGGGAGGCCAAGGCAGGTGGATCATGAGGTCAAGAAATCGAGACCATCCTGGTCAACATGGTGAAACCCCATCTCTACTGAAAATATAAAAAAAATTAGCTGGGCATGGTGGCGTGCGCCTGTGGTCCCAGCTACTCGGGAGGCTGAAGCAGGAGAATTGCTTGAACCCGGGAGGCGGAGGTTGCGGTGAGCCGAGATCGCGCCATTTCACTCCAGCCTGGGTAATGAGCAAAACTACGCCTCAAAAAAAAAAAAAAAAAAAAAAAAAAGATTAAAACAGGAATCTTAACAAAGCTAAAAAATAATCATAAGGAGAAAAATAAGGACAAAGTGAACACAAATGGAGGAGAAATGCGAGCTGGCCCCTTCCTGTGTCACTGCTGACCACCCTGCTCCTGTGGCCCGTGTGGCCAGGCAGCTCTGCACAGAGGGCCCTATTAGAGGCCCAGGAGGGGCCTCGGGAGCCAAGCAGCAGAAACCCAGTTCAGGGGCAAAGTCAGCAAAGGGCAGGGCTAGAGGAGGGGCCGCAGGCTAGAGGAGGCTCAGCACTGAAGGCCCCGCCCCTCCCTCCCTCCTTACCTCTCTCCCTCCTCTTCTCCCTCCATCCCTCCCTCCCTCCCTCCCTCCTCCTCTCCCTCTCTCTCCTCCTCCTCCTCCCTGTTCATCTTCCTTCCAGTAATGAGGTCAGAGCTGGGCATGCTGAGGCCCGTCTCCTCTGCACCTGAACTGGGACCACGCTCTAGGGCCCAGAGGTGTTTAGGAGGCCACCGCAGCATGCCACGGGGGAGTGCACAGCCACCCTGCATCAGGCCAGGTCATTGAGGAAGGGACAGCAGCTTGTCCATGAGGCAGGCCTGTCCTGGGGTCCCAGTGACTAACCTCTTGTGACCTCTGTTTTCAGACACCCCTGGGAACTGTTCAGAAAACCCCTGTCAGAACGGAGGCACCTGCATACCAGGCACGGATGCCCACAGCTGTGACTGCGGGCCAGGGTTCAAAGGCAGACGCTGTGAGCTTGGTAAGTCAGGGCTTGGTCTCAGGGTGCCCCTCCCAACACAGCCTGTGCCTCCAGCTAGGGCTGTTGGGCCACAGCTGGGTTTGCCACAGGAGCCTCCAAACCATGAGGTGCCAGACAGGGCCCAAGACTTCCCAATCCCAGGCAGGGAGCCTGGTGACCCAGGCTGACCCATGAGCCACGGGGGCTGTGCCACTGCTCCAAGCACCAGGATGAGCAGTGCCGCCCGTCACGGGTCAGAACGGCCACTGCTGCGGAGGGCTCGCTGGCCCCAGCCAGAGCGGTGTCAGGAGGAGAAATTCACCCACTGCACAACATGACCCGCCCTGGCCTTACAGGAAGCCAGCCTGCAGACCTCGGGCCCTCTCCCTCGGGCACGGGCATGGGCGCGGCCTCTCAAGAGGGGCAGGAGGAGTGCAGCGTCAGGAGCCCCTGGCGAGCACTGCCCCCATTCTTTGTTGCAGCCTGTATAAAGGTGTCCCGCCCCTGCACAAGGCTGTTCTCCGAGACCAAGTCCTTTCCCGTCTGGGAGGGAGGCGTCTGTCACCACGTGTAAGTTGGTTTCCATCCTCCACCTTACCACATTTGTCGTGTGTTCTTGACTCCTCCAAGTGCTTTCTCAAAGCTACCCACCTAACCCCGAGGAGGGATGGTGGCTGCAATCACAGAAGGGACTTGCTTAGACCACCCATTCCCTCCACGTCACAAATGAGGCAACTGAGGCAAAAAAAAAAAAAAAAAACAGTAAGCGCCCCAGGTCCCTGTGGCTTAGAAGCAGGGGCTGAGAAGAAGCCATCAGGCCTTCCTTTCCCACACATCAGCCCAGCCCCACTGGATGGCACGGCCAACTGATGTGACCTTCCCCTCTTCTCTTCCTCAGAACTCCCTGAAAAAACACACAGGTCATGAGAATGCTGGCCCCAGTTCTGCCATTAACTCATGATCTCCAAAACAGACTGTGGAGGGAGAGCTGCCCAGCTCATCTCTTAGCACCTTTCTTGCTAACACTCTGTGACTCAGTGGGTCACACAACCGATTTAGCCAACAGATGACGTACTGAGCACCTGCTGTGTGCCGCACTCTGTTCTAGACCCTTAGTGCACATCAGAACAGAGCAGACCAAAGCCCTGCCTTCAGGACCCACTCACCGCAGATGAGGGGACAGGCAGTAGACAGCAGTGAGTGTGTGGTGTGTGGTGTGGCAGGTGGCGAGTGCAAAGGGAAAAAGGACCAGATGACAGGGCGAGACTAGGAGAGCCTGCCGCGATGGGCAGGTGCTGGTGCAGCAAGAGGGTGCTCAGGACAAGCTCCTGGAGAGGGCGCTGCTGAGCAGACACGGAGGAGGGATGGACGTCTGAGGGAAGAACACCAGGCAGCCAGAGGACCAGTTACCAAGGCCCCACGTCAGGAGTGTCCCTGGCCTGACGGGGGAGAGGTGGAGAGTGGTGGGAGGTGAGGGACAGGGAACCCTCGGAGCCAGGGAGACCCTCAGAAGGACTCTGGTGTTTGTCCATCATGAAATGTGGAGCTACCGAAGGCTTCTGAGCAGAGGAGTGATGTGTTCGATTATACTGTTAAAGGCCACCTTGGATGCTATGGAGAATGGGATGTAGAAGGGCAAGGTAGAAGCTTTACTGGAGCTTGGACATGAAGCCAGGCCTAGTATATAGCAGGAACATATATAAGACACTAATCTGTCTTGGGATTTGAGGGAAGAACATTCCAGACAGCCAGAGGACCAGTTACCAAGCCGTTTAGACAGCCCACTGAATTTAGATTCTGTGCAGTGGCAGTCCGAATCCACGGTATCTACCATCTTCCAGCTGGGCTTAGTTATGCCAGGACCTGCTGGTGGCCACTAAGTATCCAACAAGAAGACCTTTCACTCCCTAAACGCATTCCATCCTTTCACTTTTAACCTGTCTGCATATTTCAAGTGCCTTTCTTGTATTTGACACAGAGGTGGGTCTTGCATTCTATCTAGTCTGACAATCTGTTTTTATTGGAGTATTTAGACCACTTACATCACGTTCCACATAATGACTGATGTGGTTGGATTTAAACTGCCATATTACTATTTGTTTTCTGTTTTTCCCATCTGCCTTTTACTTTTTTCTCTTCCTGCCTAATTTTGGATTTTTTTTAGGATTCCATTTTACCTGCACTATGGGCTTCCTGGTTGTTGTTCTTTGGTTTATTGTTGAGTGGTTGCTCTAGGATTTGCCATACATAACTTCAACTTAACACAATGTGCCTTTAATTACTACTGTACGCGTTCAGTATGATGGCAGCATCTAGGATTTACCATGCACACCTTCAGCATTACACAGCTTACCTCCAATCACTATCATGCAACCTCAGTGTAATGGCAGAGGCTGGCGTCATGCTTCACTTTCCCTGCCATCCTCTGAATTATTGTCAGACCTTCTACTTCCACATGTGCTGTGAACTGCACAATGTTATTTTTGCACTCAAAAGTTATCTTGTTTTAGTGATTGAAAGTATTTGCATTTACTTGCACGCCTGCCCGCCAGCCCCAGCACCCTCGTTCCTTTCTGTAGATCTAAGATTCCACCTGATATCACTTCTCTTCGCCACAAGAACTCAGCTCTGACCTCCCCTGCGGCACAGGTCTGCAGGCGCTCAGTTCCCTCTGTGTTTGTTCGTCTGCACAGGTTTTTGTTTCACCTTCATTTTTGAAGAATGTATTTTCTGAATATACACTTATTGATTGACAGTTACATTTTTTCTTTCATGACTTTAAAGCTGTCATGCCTTTGTCTTCTGGCTTGTGTAGTTTCAGATAAGAAGACTGAAGTCATTACCTGCGTTACACTGCATGGAACGTGTCTTCCTGCCCCTTTTATGTTTTCTCTTTATTACTGTTTTTGTAATAATTTAATTATGATGTGCTTTGGTATGGCTATGTTTTGATTCTCTAGAGTTTGTTAAGCTTCTAGTCTTTCTGGGGTTTTAGTTTTGTCAACCTTGTAAATTTTTTGCCATTATTTCTTCATGTATTTTTTCTATCCCTCCATTTCTTCTACTTCTGGGACTCCAGGTATGCATGTGTTAGACTGACGTTGTCCCACAGGTCACTGCACCCTTCTCAGCTTTTTCAGGCTGTTCTCTTCCTTTTTGACAGATTCTATTGCTCTGCATCCAAGGTCACGGATCTTTTCTTCTGCAGCATCTAATCTACCATTAAATCCGTTCAACCAAACTTTTATTTCAGAGACTGTGTTTTATCATCTCCAGAGGTTTCATTTAGTTCTTTCTTAGATCCTCCAGTTTCTGTCTTCATTATCTTTACATTTTCCTCTAGATCACTGAACATGTGGAACAATTCTAAGGTCCTTGTGTGCTATTTCTGTCATCACTCACATGTTTGGGTCTTTTTCTATTTGATTATTTTTCTCTAGGTTATGGGCCACTTTTTTGATTATTCAAATCATCCTTGAATGTCTTACAGTATTTTTATTGGATGCTGGGCATTGTAAGTTTTATGTTAATGAATGCTGTATTTTTTTTGTTTTCAAGAATGTTGTTTTTTCTCTGGAAGGCATTATCTGAGTATAGTTTGATCCTTCTGAGGCTTGTTTTAGGGTGGATTTAGAGTAGCCTTTATTCTGGGGTTAATTTTGCCCTACTTCTATGGCATGGCCTCTCTGGGGTTTCTTTTCTTTTCTTTTTTTTTTTTTTTAAGATGGAGTCTTGCTCTGTCACCCAGGATGGAATACAGTGGAGCAATCTCAGCTCACTGCAACCTCCGCCTCCTTGGTTCAAGCAATTCTCCTGCCTCAGCCTCCTGAGTAGCTGGGATTACTGGTGCACACCACCATGCCCAGCTAATTTTTGTATTTTAGTAGAGATGGGGTTTCACCATGCTGGCTAGGCTGATCTTGAACTCCTGACCTCAAGTGATTGGCCCGCTTCAGCCCACCAAAGTGCTGGGATTGCAGGAGTGAGCCACCATGCCTGGCCCTTTCTGGGGTTTCTATGGAAAGGCCTATTGTTAAACAGGATCTCTCTACTCTGGCTATGGAAATTGTTCAACTCCTCAATAGTTCTTCTTTGCCTGGCCTTATGGGGGTGCACCTTATGCATGCACAGCTTATCTCCACCCACAGGCCCAAGGAGACCCTTACACAGATTTCTGGGAGCTCCTCCTCTGCATAGTTCCCTCCTCTTCAGTATTCTGCCTCCCCAACTTCAATCTCTGTTTCCTTCACTCAGTGTGACCACTGCTTGGATCCCCTTCCTTTCTCTGTGATGCCATCCCAAACTCCCTCCAGGCTGGTCCCAGGGCTCACCTCACTTGCTTCTCTTCTCTTGGGGATGACAGTCTCACGTTGTCTGTTTTCTAACATTTGACATAGAGTTACTTACCATATTTTGTCCAGTTCTCTGGTTGTTCACATTGGGAGGCTAATTCCAGATTCTGTTACTCTTTCTTGTCCAGACATGGAAGTCTTGCCACTGGTTTTAAATCCTCAAGTTTCTGTGAGACTTATATATGAGTTGGAGCTTTGCTCACTGAACTCCTTGGATAGCTCTGACATTAGAGAACTTTAACAAAAGACAGAACACTTTTCCATCCATTATTATCTACACACCTGTAGAGAGATGGTCGGAGTAAGTCCCATTTTACATGCAACTGAGGCTTCAAACTTCAAGAAACTTGCTCAAAGTAGCCTGATTAATAAATGGAAGAGGCAGGACATGAAATCAGGCCTTGTGTTCTGCAATGCCTACATCTGAATCCTGAATCCCCAACACTTCTCAAACTTCTCTGTGAAATACCCAGAAAACCAGAAAAGTGAGGTCATACCTTCCCAAGGCCTCAGGCCAAGTGGCCTGCCTCTAGCATTGATGTGTTTTTGAAATTTCACATTTTATCTTTTAGTACCATGTGCTTTGTCAGTGCTCATCAGCATGCACATTAAATAGGTTTATGTATATTATTGTGCCTCAGTAAATCTGTTACAAATCATATGACCTTTATGTTAGACATTTTAGTACATCAGTAGGAGGTAACATTTCGTTAAAATCACAGCGTTTTCCTCCAGCACCTTCCTGTTTGCCCCTGGGTTTGCAAAGCCTAGGTGAAGCCATTGGGCGACATTTTGCTTCACTGTCTGGTTTTACAAAGCTTTCCTGTGACAACAGGTATAAACGAGTCTACAGAGTTCACCAGGACATCTGCTTCAAAGAGAGCTGTGAAAGCACCGGCGTCAAGACAGCCCCACACAGGTGCCTCTGGGGAGCGGGCCCGGGCTGTGCCCTGCACGTGGCTCACAGGGACGGGCAGGGGTGGCAAGTGCCTGCGGGCTGGGCCGGGCAGGCTGCGTCCCAGACAGGCAGCCCCTGGGCAGCTGCGTTCTGCCACAGAACTTCTGTCCAAACGTGTACATGTGAGCGTACACAGAGGGGCACAGCCAGGCATGCTGGGTGCTCACGGGAGGCCACATGCATGTTACAGAAACACAGCGTGTTACTGACAGCCCCGAGTATTTCACGGCCAGTGTAGTGCATCGCTGTTTACTTTCTATTCACTCACACCCACCCAGGTTCTTTCCCCAAAGGGTTCAAGGTAGTTAATTACTCCTGTCTGGGGTTTACTGAAAGAAGTGCCTGAGAACATTATATCTTTCAGAATCAGAGCCGACACCCGTCATCATCCTCACAGACCCACGAGTAGCCACACACACGTGTTTTGCACTACCAGCATCTGGGCACGGCTGCAGTCTGCAGCTCACAGCTATGCTGCCCGGTCCGCGTGTCACCCAGCTCTTCCCTAGGGTAGCTTTTGCCTTTTTCTCCCACATCCTTCCTTCTCTTTCTGACTCACATCCAACCAGGTTTCTAGCCTTCTTATTCCAAAATAACTGTCTCGAGCCAGGTGGATGCGCACAAACTGAAATGCTAGTCTCCACATCAGTGTCTGGACTAATGGTGTCCCTCACCCTGGAACGTATGTGAGCTAAAGGCAGGATTTCAGCAGGCATCCTGGACTGAGGTAGCTGTAGGATTCAAGGTACACAGTCTCTTTGTCATTAAATGACTTTTCTCTAATTATTTCAGGAAACAAAGTAAGAGTCAGACACTGGAGAAATCTTAAGGTACGTCCCTGCTGCTCCTGCACCATTACCACAGAGCTGCTGGGAAGTGGGGGCGACTGCCCATCCCTGGGCTCTCGGGGTGCCACTGCCTACTTAGTAAGCACCCCAGGCTCTCGGGGTGCCACTGCCTACTTAGTAAGCACCCCGGGCTCTCGGGGTGCCACTGCCTACTTAGTAAGCACCCCGGGCTCTAGGGGTGCCGCTGCCTACTTAGTAAGCACCCCGGGCTCTTGGGGTGCCGCTGCCTACTTAGTAAGCACCCCGGGCTCTCGGGGTGCCGCTGCCTACTTAGTAAGCACTGCTACAGGAAGCTCAGCCATGTGCTGCTGTGTTACAGACTCCCGGGCCAGGAAGGTTTCAGAATTCCCCAAGGGGAAACAGACATGAACCTGGTCTAGCCACTGACAAATACATCTTCAGGTGGAAATGCGACTCTCTGTGGGTAGCGGCAAACCCCATTAGATTAGCTGCAGTGGGAGGAAGAGGCAGGAGGGTGGGCACTTAGGCTGGAAGACCTCCTGGCACCTGGGAGGAGAGGCTGTGGGCAGTGGGAGGGCCTGGGCTGCTGAGAAGTTCCGGAGGTTCCAGGAGAGATCTAAGGGAGTGCTGCCCAGATCTTGTGAATGGCCTTCTATCAGAACTAAAAATACGGCAGGGGCCTTGATCACTTAATACTTAGAAAGTCTCAAAGACTGTCTCTCACTAGGAGACTCATAACAGACACTGGACTCACAGACATTCATAAATCCTGAAATGAAAAAACTTTGACTCTCCATTTGTTTAAGCTAGCGTTTCCGAAACTCTTTTGGCAACCAGACCCCCATCCTGCCCCCACCGCCCCACACAAACTGCTGAAAAGAGCACTGGTATTCTTCACAATAGTTTGCAAAAGACTGGGATGTACCATAAAACCCACCTACAACCTGTAATCAGTTTCATACTGACTATAATTTCTTGTCAACATGTCACTGTGCATGAAGGGTGAATTTCTGGCTGGCCTCAGACAGCTTTACTACTCCTGCCGCTTAAATGAGCCTTCACAGTTCATCTTCCTGGGATACAGATAAGAGTGAGGCACCCATGGGTAACAAGCCACTTCAAACAGGTCTATGTTTTGTTATATGCTAAAAACATAAAGACAAACAGAAGCAAAAGAGCTTTTCAGGTCTAGGCTCACACCAAAGGAAGAGTGTCCACAGCACCTGAGGGGAAGAGCCTAGGCCAGAGCTTTGCCGATGGCAGGACCTTAAGCTCTGAGTTGGCCATGACAGACTGCACGCATCTGCCATTTCAGATATGGAGTCTCTCCAGAAGAGAGCAGCTGGCAGAATCTACTTCTCCTCCCACCTCACCCTTCAAAGACACACCCACTAAACACACTCCAGGCTTGTAAGCAATTTACTGCAGTCGAGTGTCGCTTAGCAATGGAGATACATTCTGAGAAATGCTTTGTGAGGCGATAGCACGTACTTAGAACACACAGAGATGGCGCCGCGTCCCGCACACCTAAGCCATACGGCAGAGCCTGCGCTCCTGGGCTGCACACCACAGCGTGTTACTGAACACTGCAGGCAGCTGTAATACAGCGCTGTGTGTATCTAAAACACATCTAAACACGGAAAAGCTACAGTAAAAACATGGTATAAAAGATTTAAAAAGGTACACCTGTGCAGGGCACTTCACATAGCTGGAGCGTGCAGGACTGGAAGTTGCACAGTAATATATTAGTTCTTCAATAGTCAGTTACCCTTAGCTTACTGTAACTTTTTTACTTTATAAATTTTTAATTTTTTTACTTTTAACTCTTTGTAATAACAGCTTAAAATACAAACACACTGTACAGATGTTCAAAATTGTTTTCTTTCCATCCTTTTTTTTTTTTGAGATGGAGTCTTGCTCTTGTCGCCCGGGCTGGAGTGCAATGGTGCGATCTCAGCTCACTGCAACCTCTGCCTCCTGGGTTCAAGCAGTTCTGCCTCAGCCTCCAAGTAGCTGGGACTACCGGCATGTGCCACCACGCCCAGCTAATTTTTTGTATTTTTAGTAGAGATGGGGTTTTTAGTGTTAGCCAGGATGGGTCTCGATCTCCTGACCTCGTGTTATGTCCACTTCAGCCTCCCAAAGTTGCTGGGATTACAGGCATGAGCCACCACGCCCGGCTCTTTCTATCCTTATTTTAAGTGCTTTTTTCTGTTTTTAAAACTGTTGTTTTTTACTTTTTTAACTTTTGTTAAAAACTGAGACACACACACATCAGCCGAGGCCTACACAGGATCAGGATCATCTGTTTCACTTTCTTCCACTTCCACATCTTGTCCCATTAATACACATGAAGCTGTCACCTCCTATGATAATGATAGCTTCTGGATACCTCCTGAAGGACCTGCCTGAGGCCGTTTTACAGTCAACTTTGTTTTATAAGTAGAAGGAGTACACTCTAAAATAATGAAGAGTACAGTAAATACATAAACCAGTAATATCACAAATGATCACAATCAAGTGTTATATACTGTACATAATTGTATGTGCTAGACTTTTATACACCAGGCAGTGCAGTACGTTTATATACACCAGCATCACCACAAACACACAGAGAATTCTTCCAGCACTCTGGGAGGCCAAGGCCAGCAGATCACTTAAGGTCAGGAGTTGGAGACCAGCATGGCCAACACAGCAAAACCCGGTCTCTACTAAAAATACAAAAATTAGCCAGGTGTGGCGGCAGGCGCCTGTAATCCAGCTACTCCGGAGGCTGAGGCAGGAGAATCGCTTGAACCCAGAAGGCAAAGTTTGCAGTGAGCTGAGATCGCACCACTACACTACAGCCTGGGCAACTGAGGGAGACTCTCTGTCTCAAAAAAAAAAAAAAAAAAAGTCTGTGCCATGGCTATGACCTCAGCTCCACTGTAATCTAATGAGACAAGTGTCGTGCCCGTGGTCTTTGATCATGCAGTGCCTGGCTGCACTAGGATTAAGAATCCACAAACGTAATTTGGGTTTGAGATACTTATATTGTGGTAAGTCACCTAAAATATTAATGTATTGTTTTATTTATTTTCTAATAGAGATGGGGTTTCACCATGTTGGGTAGGCTGGTCTCAAACTCCTGACCTCAGGTGATCCACCTACCTTGGCCTCCCAAAGTGCTGGCATTACAGGCGTGAGCCACCACGCCCAGCCAATATTTCATTTTAAGTTCTCCTAGCACATCCACTTCTATAAAAACAAATCAGACTAATTATCAAATACTGGCTTATAGAACACCTGTTCTTGAAACAATGAAGTAAACACACAAAAAAGCAGGCAACAAAAATACACGCACCCAGACACCTACCCAAGAACAACACGAGGATTTATTTCAACCCAGAGCAACCTAACACAGCCATACCCTTAGAGAACAGACCCAGAGTCGTTACCGGAAGGAGGAAGGCAGGGAAGAGGAATAGCCTGTTGATTTCACATTTAAAAGTCATAATGCTGAGCCCACGTGTTTCTAAAGATGGGCATGTAGTCAGTGGAGGCTGCCCTTCCCCACGTGCACTGCCTTGTTAGATCCTGGTGCCTAAGAACGTGAGGACCACTAGGAGAAACAGGAAGCAGCTGTTTAACGAGGAGTGGGGATGCCTATCATTCTCCTCATGCTTCACTTTGTCTTTTCTTCAAAGGATTTAAGACGTTCTTGTGACACTCCACCAACCTCAAGAGTTTCTAAAACCCCGGAAGATGAGGTCTCAAAACTGGATGAAAAAGGACACCCTGAGAGAAAAGGTCCTAGCTGGAGTCAGTCCCCTCTGTGACCGTTCTCCTCAGGCCTCTAGAAGACAGATGGCCAGGCCTGTGCACGCACCAGCCCACCCCGAGTCGTGGCTCTGGGACCAGCCACCTATGAGTCCTGCGAAGCATTTCAGCAGCCTGCGCTCTCACCCAGGCTGCAGTTCCTGAAGGTGTGGTCCATGCCTCTGCAGATGCGATGACAGCCACCGTTCCCCGGGATCAGCAAGGCTGTCAGCCACACTTCTGCAGTACTCAGAAACCTGTTCTTTGACTCCGAAGCCAGAGAAAGAATTCTCCCTTTGAGGCCTAACCAACTGAGAAGGAACCATGATGGACTACTTCCAAAACAGACAGGGCAGGAGCCGAAAAGCAGAGACCAGGCGGTGCTGGAAGGAAAGCTACGGTGCAGACACAGCCACCTGCTCTGCTCCTCCAGCATGTTTCTGACACTTGTGCAAGGCGACAAGCCATCGTATGGACTAGCAGAGGACATGTTAACATAAGGTGGAGTTTAGACACTTTTCCTCTACAGTGGGGCTGGCAGCCTTTCTCTGTAAAGGGTCAGACAGTAAATATTTCCAGCTTTGCAGACCAGAGGTCCCTGTGGCTATAGTAGCACAGACAGCCACAGGCATGTAATTGAATGGCTGTGGCTATGTTCCAATAAAAATCTACTTACAATAACAGGCAGTGGCCACGATGGCCGATGGGCCATATTTGGTGAACCCCATTGTATGAGATCATCTCAGCTTCAGCCTTAAACAGTGGAAGCCATCCCCTGAATGACAAGTCACAAAGGCATCAAAGACCCCGGAATTTTCATGGAAAAAAGCTATCGAGGCCCCTACTTGGAAAGCTGAGGCACACAGCTTTCCTCACAAGGACTCCTCACAAGTCTCAGTGCAACAGAGATGGACGCCTGGGCTCGGCTGAACAATGTTTAAGTTCCTTTCAGTCCATGACTCAAGAAATGCCGTGTCAGGCAGGCTATCAGGTAGTCAGCACGATCTGAGACATCCCCATCTTCACAAGCAGGACAGTGCATCACCTTGTATCTGCTTCCTGCCATGCTTCTGGGCAGTTGTCTTCCCCATGCTAATGTTACAACCAAAGAAGCCAGTCCCACCTCCTCGCGTGTTGAGCCTCATGAGAGCTGACTTAGCTGGAAAGCAAACACCCTGCCACATCTCCCTGATTCTGCTCAAAGCCAGCATTCCAACCACAAAGAGGGCCTCCTTCCTTTTGTCGTTTATAAACATGTTTTTTAAAGAGTTAGAGTATATTTTAGGCTTTTTATCTTTATTAAAATTTCATGTGCACCTGTCTGTGTATTCTGCAATTTGTCATTTTCAGAAAGAAGGAACAGGCAATTGGAGAAGTTTCACCTGTACTCCCAAAATGTTCCCCAGTCTCCAGACCCACTTGAGAGCAGAAGGCAGAGCTCAATGAAGGCTCTCCAGCTCAGCGAAGGGTCGCTGGGTGAACTGAGAGAAAACCATGTATAAAAACACGTACTGCTGACTTTCTGCAGCCCTGGGACCCGTCACTGTTCATCCTTGTAAGGTCCAGCTTTCCTAGCAGATGCTAAGATCGAGTGGTATCACTGGAAAAGTAGGTGAATCTGTTTCCTACTAGGACCTCAAGCCCCTCAGCCACACAGCAAATGCTAATATGCTCCATGTGTTAGCTTGGAAGGCTTTGTGTCAACGAGAACTGGCTCCTGAGTCCCAAGCTTGGTGCTGTGCTATCACAGGACTCGTCCACAGAGATGTTTTACACATTAAATATCTAGTAAAAAGACTTCCTGGTGCTCAGGAATGACAGTTCATTCTTGAAACATCCCAAAGAGGCCACCACAGCTTTTCTCCCATGGCTTCTTTTAAAAAACTCTAATGGCTTCCTTGAAAATACTCAAAAGTCCACCCAAGGAAATTAGTAATAGTAGAATCAGGAAGTTGTCAGGGAGCATAAAGATTTATTTCTGTATCAAAATGAAAGAAGCAATCACGAGTTGCTGAATTACCCATTTGCTAATGAAACTGGGATGGACGGATCATCTAACCAAGTACAGATTGAGGATTCTACTTAGTCCTCCGGTTGGGCACAAGAACAACAGCCTAGGTTCCAGGACAAGTGGCAGTGACTGGGATGTCACAACGGAAGAGAAAATGAAAACACTGGCACAGTGAAATGTCTTCATTTCCACTTCTGCCTATGGCCAGCAAGGCAAGACAGACTCCCCCTTTTCCCCACGGCATGTGAGCTGCCAGGTACAGGTAAGAGGATCTCTGCTGTGCCCACTGTCCTCCAGTGGAGAACCTAGCAGGCAAGGGCCCCAGTCAAGTGCTAGCTCACCTGCACTACCCTCAGCAGGAACTCCTTCCACTGGCAATCCACTGCCACTGCATCTGACTCAAGCTGTGGCAACGTGGAGGGAGTCACTGAGCTGCTTCTCTTTTGCAAAACAAAAGTCTTTTTCTTTGCAGTCACGCTCCAAGAGGAGGCTGCTGTAGAAAACAAAAGCACCCGGACTTCAGTGCTGAATCCCCACAATAGCATGCAGCTCACATCCACCAAGGGTATGCCAGTGCATAGGGGAAAGGATAAAAACCCAGCTATTTATTTCTCTTTTAAATAAAATAATGACTATTCTAAGTCCAATTACAACCTGAAGTTGTCACGAGTGAACGGTCACATTACTTTATTAGTCCAGGCCTTAGATCAGTTTCTCAGGCTCAGCACTGAACTTCTGGGCTGGATCATTCTCTCTTGTGGGGACCATCCTGAACACTGTAGGGTGTTTTACAGCATCCCTGGCCTCCACCCACTGGAATCCTAGAGTCTAACAGATCCTAGAATGCTACCAAGGAGACTGGAATTTTGCTCCCATCACCAAAAATGCTTTCTGCAACAATCCTGTCAGTTTCCTCTACGCGCTAATAGGAATGTTCTAGGATGTACCAGTCCTCTGGGACCCTCTCAGAGCTCATGCCACCAGAGACAGGCCTCTACCTCAGGGACCACCCCTGGCTTAGATGAAATTCCTCTTCTCTGTTTCAACATTTCAAATTGTTTTGTTCTGAGTTCCTTAAGGTGACACCCCTGACCTTGGGGGTCATGGAGAGCTCCCTGTGGCCCTGGCTTCAGCCCACCTGCTCCATGACCCTATGCTCTTCCCTGTTTCTTGAAGCCCGTCTGTAACCTGGGCAGGGGAGGCGACTGTACGGGACCATTCCCCAGACTCCACCTGCCTCAGCACTCTCCAGGCCAGCACAGTGGCGCTGCAGACTACAGAGCCAGAGACACAAGGCCTGGAAGTGACCACTGGCCAAGAGCCGGCATAAAAGCCAACTTCTCCAAACAGGAAGGGCCTGTTCTTCACAAAGATAAAACTGCCACAGTGTTTTGCTGGCCGTGAGAAGCTGTGCAAAATTAACCAGCACATCACGAATCAACTTCCTTTCACCGCTGCACGCTGAATGCCATTATGAAACAATATACTTTTGAATTAAAAACAAATATTTTTGTGGAAAACCTGCTACGTTTTCATAAAATAAAGTGCTATGATGTACTAAAACCTCACCCTGCCTTCTCACAATTTTATTTTTTCACTAGAAGGAAATATAAAGTGATTCCTGAACCAGAAGAAGGAACCCCATCTTCCAACTGTCATGGAATTATCACCAACATGTTCAAGAGAAAAAAATAAAACAAAATGTTGATGTATTGAGTCCCCTTGATTTGAATAGCTCAAAGTAAGTATGTTATTTAGGATGGGACAGGGCCCTCCCCACACACCTGACAACAGATCAAACTTGCATTTCCTGTTTCCTGTTTGGTTTGATCTACCTCTCAGGTGATTTATAATTTTTTTCATCAAAAGACTAGTTTTAGAATAAAAAATAACTTTTTTTAGATTCAAGTAAAGGACCCAAAAGCTCTAAGAGAATGGAAAGCTTCCTTGGTATCTCTGGGCCCTTTGCTCTAGTCCTTCCATCACAGCTGTTCCTCCTCATCATCCTCATCCTCCTCATCATCCTCCTCCTCCTCGTCGTCCTCATCCTCCTCGTCGTCCTCATCCTCCTCGTCGTCCTCATCCTCCTCGTCGTCCTCATCCTCCTCATCCTCATCCAGACTTGCCCTTTTGCCATCAGATGTGCCACTCTCAGACTCCTCCTCCTCCCGAGCCAGGAGCTTCTTAAAAACCTCAAATTCCTCAACAGAAGTACAGGCTGTCCTGGCCAAAAACTCGGCTTCTGAAACTCTGAGAATGTTCTTGACCCATGGGTTAAGGATCTGTGTCTGCCCCTTCTTATCAGGGGTTTGGTACCGTCCCAGGCGCTCCAGGTAAATGTGTCTCTGCTTAATCTTGTTTAGTGGATACTGCAAGTACTCACTCTTTACAATGTCTGGATGAGTAATTCCCATCCTGAAATATGCATACTGGAAGACACAGACACACTTAGGAATCCCAGATACAGTCTTAAAACCTATCATTCTACAAACCATATAAACTTAAGTTGTACAAAAGGATTCAAAAAGAATTGCCTGACAACAGCAGAATACCTACTCTAGAATACTGACATTTGTATGACAGCTGGCAGTTTCAAAACACTTTCAAATTCATATTGAGAAACGTAGCAGAAAATAAAGGGGCAGGAGGGAGAAGTTCTATTTTTCCTTAAACAGGGAAGGAAAACTATGAATATAGAAAGAATAGGCAAGACATTCAGAAAACATCTAGAAATTTGACCTAAGTTGTCATAATTATTACTAAAAAATCAGAACAACTGTTAAAATTACATTTTCAAAATCAACATGCAAAACAGATTGAGGACAAGAAGGCTTCAGCTATTTTAAAATTAGCAATTTCAGAATCCCCACTTAGACTCTAAGAATAGGACTGGATCATTCATTATTAATGGCAGAAAAGCTGGAGAATAGGTTTGATCTGTAGTAAAGAAATTAAAGAACCAAAACCGAATTCTCTTTGGCTGATGTAAGCAAAGACAATCTAGTCTTTCACTTCCTCCACTCAAATATGAGGTGTCTGAGGCTTCTTATCCATATAACTGACCCTTAACTACATTTGAAAAACTTGTATTACCACCCTAATCACCCTGTCAGTCATTCTCACCTGAAACTTATATTCCAATTGGCCCAGGTCCTCTCGTAGAACAAAGGGGCAACTGTGCAAAATCCTGGTGACTTGCTGTACCGTGAAAAGACACTTCTCCTTGAGAAGCCTGACAGTGCCATCAATGTCCTGCTGACGCATGGTGAAAATTTCAGGGCAACAGTAAAGCACCCTCTTTAATTTCCCTGCAGAACATTCAAAATAGGCAAGCACATCATTTCAGGATACTCAGAAACCAAGGAGCTAGCTGCACCCGATCTAAGTCCACATTTAAAACAGACAAGGACCCTCTCCTTCCACAGAGCAAGTGGCAATTTCAGACCTGTCTTCCCAGAGGCACCATGGAAATGCTGCCTGTCCCCACTGACTCCCTGACACTCCTCAGATTCACCAGCCTTCTTTCCCTATATTCCTGCTTTATTCTGGCCTCCCACCTGAAAGGTGCTAACTTTGCATTTTGGGTCTCCTCTTGCCCTCCTCACTTGGAAAAGCATCTCCCAGGCATTTACTGGAAAGATCAGAGACTAATATGGGAGAGTAGTTTCCTCCATTTTGGGGCTTTGGGTTGATGTTTCCCTCTATAATAAAATAGTCGAAGCATTCACAACTAACATTCTCAAGCTGAACTCAATGAAAAGGAGTTCCATCATCGTCATCCTAACAGTAATGATAGTAATCATGAGAACACACACTAACGCTGACATCCTGGTTACCAGGGTCACTATATATCTTATCCAAGCGAGGGCACTTTGAGTGAATCAGGCCCTATTAAAACTGCATTAACTGGTGTAAACTGGGACTATTCCAGGCCTTCCTAGGGATAGCTGAGCAAAATTCAGTACTTGGAAACTTAAAGTCAACCAAACTGTTAAAAGTTTCCTAACATTTGAGTTCGTGATTATCTTAATGTGTGAGGAATTTCAGGAGTTTAGGTTTTATCTTCATCTCCTCAGGCTGTGCTGAGTTTGCTAATTAATAAGCACTGCACATAATGCATCAAGTTTAGACTTTTAGATTATACTGTAAGAGATAATCTGTTAAGAAAAATATACAAGGCTACCTTTTTCTTATCTTCTAGAGAAGGAGTCCTGTAGAGATGCTGTAAAATGGTGGATCCTACACCTTCCACCCCTGCCTCAAAAGAAACCTTACCAGGAAGAGTCAAAAATGAAAATAAAGAATAGTGGAACTCCTCTGTCAAAGTGGGTAAGGGTCCTTGAGACCCTCATGAGCCCCCAGCTCCTCCAGAAGGCCTCTAAAGAGATCCAGGGAACTCTGAGCATCCCTGAGATGTGAATATGCTGGGGGCAGAAGTGGGGGATAGGTAGAAGGGAAGGTCACTCCACCAGTTTCCCAGAAACCTGGCAAGATCTCTCGAATTCCACAGTAAATCAAAACACTCAGCTGGAAGTTAAGTCTTTACAAGAGATGTTGGTTTGACATCACAGAGACAAAGCACTAAGACCATTTCATGTCGATTTAAACATCTAATGTTCTATGCACACACATTTATCAACATCACATATCAGCATCAACCCACGGAGCATGTACCATGTGCCCAACACTGCACTAGGTGCTAAAGAGCCCACGGTGAAAAAGGCAGACACGAGTCTCTGTCCTGGCACTCCATTTTTTTCTTCTAGTCTTAACTCTTCCTCCTTCACTCTTGAAACGCATTCTGCACAGAAAGCCACTCCTATTCCTCCAAGCCAAATCACACACTACTCTCCAGGAACACTGACACCCTCAGAAACCCCCCTCATCCATCTCGCCTCAGACTCTTCTCTCCCCAGCTCTGACTTCTCTCACACTATATAAAATCTGCTTTTTTTTTTTTTTTTTGAGACAGTCTCTCTGTCACCCAGGCTGGAGTGCAGTGGTGCGATCTCGGCTCACTGCAACCTCCCCCTCCTGGGTTCAAGTGATTCTCCTGTCTCAGCTTCCCAAGTAGATGGAATTACAGGTGCGTGCCACCACACCAGCTAATTTTTGTACTTTTAGTAGAGACAGGGTTTCACCCATGTTGTCCATGCTGGTCTTGAACCCCTGACCTCAAGTGATTTGCCTGCCTCGGCCTCCCAAAGATGTGGGATTACAGGCGTGAGCCGCTGCGCCCGGCCAAAATCTGCATCTTCTTGTACCTTCTCCAAGCCCAAGCTTTCGCAGGTAGCTGGAGCGCTTCCTCATTTGCCTAATAGGCAGTTTCAATAACTGGGGACTTTTCTTCAAGGCCACAAACACAGGCTCTGGATTCAGACCTAAGAGAATAAATTCTGAAATGATATCCAGCAACTGTTGAGGATTGGCATCTGGCTGTACACTGAGCAATTCATTAATATGGGCATTGCTGAAACCCATGTCCTGGAGGGAACTAATGACCCTCTCCAGCTCCAAGGACCTTTGTTCCACAGGAGTCCTCTGCTCCTCAAGGAGGCACTGAACACGATTCTTCCTGCATTCTGGCTCCTGCACAGAGTTATTGGATCTAATACAGGATGACTCCTCAATGATCCCTCCATTGGAGGCTGTAGTCAGTTTGCGCAAGAAGGAAGCTGTCATCCTTCTCTGTTCTCCAAGATGAGGAATCTGCCTAGTGATACAGGCCCAGGTGAGGGGGATCAGGCAGTGCCAGTCACGGACCTGTAAGACACGGGACCGAAAGACAATTAATTCGTCTATTCCAGGGCAATCAATACCACAAAATTTTTGAGCCAGAGTATTTGCTGCCTTGATTCCACACAAACATAACAGTTTTTATGAGCAATCTGCAAAATCATATCTGAACTTAAGCCTACAGAGAAGGAAGCTCACATATAGAGAACAGGGTATTTCAAGGTCATAGAGATGGGAGCCAAGCAGGTACAATACCGTTACCTTTGCAGCTTTAAGGACCGGAGCAGAGACATGGAGGAAGAGGGAAAAACTATTTCTAGGCCACCTGGTCATGTTTGCCAGAAAAGTCTCACCTCAGAGTACTTTCAGATTCACATTCTTAAATTCATTCCACAAGAAAAATCTTGTTGGATACAGAGTTGGCCCTTAATCCAGTTACTTGGGAGGCTGAAGCAAGGGTTTCAACTGCTCAAATCCACTTATATGTGGATTTTCTTACACCTCTGCCACCCTTGAGACACCAAAACCAACCTCTCCTCCACCTCCTCTTCAGTCTAAAGACCTTATGAGGATCTGCTTCCCCTTAATGAATAATTAATGCATTTTCTCTTAGGATGTTCTTTTTCTTTTTGAGATGGGGGGGGTCTTACTCTGTCGCCCAGGCTGGAGTGCAGTGGTGCAATCATGGCTCACTGCAGCCTTGACCTCCCCAGGCTGAGTAGCTGGGACTGCAGGCGTACAGCATTACACTCTGCTGATTTTTTTATTTTTTGTAGAGATGGGGTTTTGCCCTTATGATTTTCTTAATGACATTTTCTTTTCTCTAACTTAAAGAATACAGAATGCAATATATATACAAGATATGCGTTAACTAACTGTTTATCTTGCCGGTAAGACTTGCAGTCACAAGCAGACTATAAATAGTTGACTTTTAGGGGAGTCAGCGTTATACATGGATTTTCAACTGGTGTGGAGGCGGTCTGGTGCCCCTAACCCCTGTGTTGTTGAAGGGTCACAGTAATTTAGTCAACTTGCATACACAATTCCAGTTGACCTCAGAAATCTTCAGTGGTTCAGGCTGGTGCTTCACAAACTACGCACAAATCGTCCAAGCACTCTAAGCCAGCAGTCTTCAAACTTTTTGGCACCAGGGACTGGTTTCATTGAAGACAATTTTCCACAGACTGGTGAGGGGTTTCGGGATAATTCAAGCACATTACATTTGTTGTGCACTTTATTTCTATTATTTCAGGTTCTAATACATAATGAAATAATTACACAACTCACCATAATGTAGAATCACCGGGAGCCCTGAGCTTGTTTTCCTGCAGCTAGAAGGTCCCATCTGGGAGTGATGGGTGACAGATCATCAGGCATTAGATTCTCATAAGAAGCATGCAACCTAGATCCCTCAAAGGCGCAGTTCACAATAGGGTTTGCGCTCCAGTGAGAATCTAACGTCTGACAGGAGGCGGAGCTAAGGCCTCTCGGCCAGCGAGGGAAGCGGCTGTAAATACAGATGAAGTTTGGCTGGCTCACCCACCGCTCACCTCCTGCTGTGCAGGCTGGTTCCTAATAGGCCACGGACCGGCCCCGGGGGTTGGGAAACCCTGCTCTAAACCTTCACATCGGCCGCAACCCCTTATCCAGCGTCATCGACTGTCGTCCCGGGGTCAGACTGCCAAGCCCAAGCCCTGGCTGCTGTCCAGCCTCCCTCCGCCAGGAACACCGGGCAGTCGCTGTGCTCAAGCCCAAAGATCCTTATACGGATTCCGCTTCCTCTTAATGAATAGTAAATACATGTTCTCTTCCTTGTGAAAATCAAACTCGTTCAAGAGTCAACTCAGGCCGGGCGCGGTGGCTCACGCCTGTAATCCCAGTACTCTGGGAGGCCGAGGCGGACAGATCACATGAGGTCAGGAGTTGGAGACCAGCCTGGCCAACATGGTGAAACCCCGTCTCTCCTAAAAATACAAAAATTACCCGGGCTTGGTGGCGTGCGTCTATAGTCCCAGCTACTTGGGAGGCTGAGGCAGGAGAATCGCTTGAACCCAGGAGATGGAGGTTGCCGTGAGCCGAGATCGCGCCACTGCACTCCACCCTGGCGCCTGGTGACAGAGTGAGACTCGGTTGCAAAAAAAAAAAAAAATCAACTTTATATCCCACAATAATTGAGCAGAGCCACGGGTCCAGGATACCAAAGCCAGGCCGGCGTGCACAGACCTCCGGAAGGGCTCCACGAAATACCTGGCGGCCGCGGTTCTTCTACGTCGCTCCCTGCCCGCCCGCCGGCGACCCCGAGAAGCCCCCGCACCCAACGCAACCTCACCTGACGGCTGAACGCAGCCATGGCGCCGAGGAGTGGCAGCAGCTACCGCGCCAGAAGCCGCGGTCCTCCCCGATGCGTACTTCCGGCTCCGGGGGGTCCGTCACCGCCGCAGTTCCCAGCACCAGCGCGGTGACGGTGGATCATGATTCCGGCCCGGAGCTGTGCTGCGCGCGCACAGCCTCGCGGGGCTCAAGGGTCCCCGTCAGGTGTCCGGGGCCGCCGCGCCGCAAAGCCGGGAAGCCGGAGTGCTGCCCATCGCCTCGCCGCCGCCTCTGCCGCGGCCTCAGCCCTCGGGAGCTCGGCGTCCGATCTTTCCTGCTGCACGGCCGGCGTCCCGCTTCGCAGAGCCCGGGTCGGCGCTCGTGCTTCCGAGGATCCGAGTTCCTCTCAGGAGTCCGGGATGGGGAAGGGGTGGAAGTGTCTCGGGAGAACAGGTCTCCTTGCTTCAGGAACTTCGCCCCAGAGCGCAGAAATCCTTCCCGAGGCAGGAAACATGGACTCCGTTCCAGATGGACGTATTTAAGATTTTATTGTGCAAAAATCTGTATTCGACGTGAACACCGGGGCTACCCACGCACAGAAAGTCTTTACCGTTTTTCTTTTTTACCCTCGGCGAGTGGAAGATGAGAATTTGCCGATTTTAAAAGACCCAAGTAAAATGACAGGAATTACTGCACATTTCCGCGTGTAAGCAAGAGCCCTCCCAGCTTAGAGGTCTGGTTTCCTCCCGGGGTGAAATCAGCCCAGTTTGAGCCGAAATGTGCATCCATTCTTGAATCTCCTCTCTCGACCTGTTTGAGGACAGCGCTTATGCGTCCTTCAAAAGGGGATGCTTGTGAAGGATAAAAAGGTGTGCTTTCCCAGCTGCGTAAATCCTGCCACCGAAACCTTGATTTATAAGCATTTCTTGTTTTATCGACTGCATTCTGGACTGACATAAAGGATTTGATCCTTGCACAGATACACATTTACATACCTGATCTGAGCCGGGCATGGAGCTCGGTGCTAAACTACGTAAAACTATCTATCTTTTGACAAAGGGATTATATCCACTAAAGAAGGTTATAATCTGTGTGGAACTAAAGAATTGGTTGCTTTGGCAGGGTGCAGTGGCCCACGCCTGTAATCCCAGCACTTTGGGAGGCTGAGCTGGGAGTATCGCCTGGGCTCAGGAGTTCAAGACCAACCTGAGCAACATAGGAAAACTGTCTCTACAAAGAGCACAAAAATTAGCCAAGTGTGGTGGCCTGCACTTGTAGTTCCAGCTACTTAGGAGCCTGAGGTGGGAGGATCACTTGAGTCCAGGAGGTTAAGGCTGTACTGAGCTGTGATTGTGCCACTGCACTGCAGCCTGTGCAACAGAGCAAGACCTTGTCTCAAAAAGAAAATAATTGGTTCCTTTTGTTTTTTATAATGCAATTTCCTTCTCAAAATACTAAACTGTCAACATCTCAAAATAAATTGTGTTTCTGCTACACCAAAAGCCTAAGAAACTCCCATGAGCCACCCCAACTCCCTGGAAAGTTTTCATTTACTATGAAAAATTGACATGAAGCTGGGCATGGTGGCCCACACCTGTAATCCCAGCACTTTGGGAGGCTGAAACGGGCAGATCACTTGAGGTCAGGGGTTTGAGACCAGCCTGGCCAACATGGTGAAGTCCTGTCTCTACTAAAAATACAAAAATTAGCTGGGCATGGTGGCTTGTGCCTGTAGTCCCAGCTACTCAGAAGGCTGAGGCAGGAGAATCGCTTGAACCTGGGAGGCAGAGGTTGCAGTGAGCCAAGATCATGCCATTGCACTCAAGCATGGGCAACAGAGCAAAAGTATGTCTCAAAAAATAATGATAAATAGACATCACCTTCAGTCTTTTGTGAAAACTTTGCTCTCTCGAACCATACTTTAAAAACGTGGAGGCTGGGCTTGGTGGCTCACGCCTGTAATCCCAGCACTTTGGGAGGCCGAGGTGGGCAGATCACAAGGTCAAGAGATCAAGGCCATCCTGGCCAACATAGTGAAACCCCGTCTCTACTAAAATACAAAAATTAGCTGGGCGTCGTGGTGGACACCTGTAGTCCCAGCTACTCGAGAGGCTGTCAGGAGAATTGCTGGAAGCCGGGAGGTGGAGGTTGCAGTGAGCCGAGATCAGGTCACTGCACTCCAGCCTGGCGCCTGGCAAAAGTGAGACTCTGTTTCAAAAAAAAAAACATGGAGTGGGCTGAGCAAGGTGGCTCATGCCTGTAATCCCAGCACTTTGGGAGGCCAGGGTGGGTGGATCACCTGAGCTCAGGAGTTCAAGACCAGCCTCGCCAACTTGGCGAAACCCCATCTCTACTAAAATACAAAAATTAGCTGGGTGTGGTAGCACACACTTGGAATCCCAGCTACTAGGGAGGCTGAGGCAGAATTGCTTGAACCCAGGGCATGGAAATTGCAGTGAGCTGAGATCACACCATTGCACTCCAGCCTTGGTAACAGTGAGACTCCATATGAAAAAAAAACCCAAAACATGGAGTGGAAAAATTGTCAGCCTCAGTGTCAGAATTTTTCTCTCTGGGTTCTTTCTGCAAAGAACATTTGCAAAATAGCAGACATTCCACTGCCATCAAGTCAGATGAGCTTTCATTATTATCTTATAAAGAAGCAACAGTTCTTGGAAAGCTAGGACCTAGCATTCTCAATCCATTAAACACCTGTCTGAAAACACCATTCTGGCCAGGCACGGTGGCTCATGCCTGTAATCCCAACAATTTGGGAGGCTGAGGCAGGCGGATCACCTGAGGTCAGGAGTTCAAGACCAGCCTGCCCAACATAGTGAAATCCTGTCTCTACTAAAATTACAAAAAATCAACCAGGCATGGTGGCAGGCACCTGTAATCCCAGCTACTCGAGAGGCTAAGGCAGGAGAATCGCTTGAACCTGGGAGGCAGAGGTTGCAGTGAGCTGAGATCACACCATTGCTCTCTAGCCTGGGTGACAGTGCAAGACTGTCTCCAAAAATAAAAAAAAAAAAACACCATTCTATAACACCCTCTGTGTTATAAACATCATAAACACTACAAAGAAAAATGCTGAGTTCTTAAAATATCAGAAAACGCATTTGAATTCTGAAGAGTAAAAGTCACTTTATTACACATCTCTAAAAACCTGTACCTTTAGTGTCCCTGATAGAGGAGGGTTCTGCACCCTCCCCACCACCTCCCTACCAACTCCATCAGTCACTTGTGGCAGGGAGACTGAGGCAGCACTTTCTGAAGAAAGGGATGGCAATATCCCATATCCTACTAGATGTGACTAAGACTAACACTGCTCTGATCATCCTAAAACAAACAGTTGAGTGCCTCCTAAATACCACTAGAAATCACTCAGAACCACGCTGGAGGCAGCTTGGCCCCCAAGCAGCTTCCAGAAGGTCTGGGCAGGAGTCTCAGAATGTGGAAAAACAGCCTGCAAGTGATGACTCAGTAAAAGGGTAGCGGTTGGTTTTTTGTTTTTTTTTTTTTTTTACTACTGTCACAGCAGGGAAAAAAATGAAAGGTTCTGCTGTCACCTCTAGCTCTTCCCTCCTCTCTAACACAGACATGAAATAAAACAGTGTAAGTACCTGACCTAGCCAAGTCTGTCTGAGGGGAATGGACTGGGGCCTGAGAGGGAAGTGGTCCACTGAGTGTCTGAGAAACGCCCTGGGACTTGAGCAGCCCTGAGGAACAGACAGCGCTGGACCCCTCCCACGGACCAGAGGTGTGGGCTGGGCCAGGAAGCCCCTCCCACAGACCAGAGGTGTGGGCTGGGCCAGGAAGCCCCTCACGTGGACAGAGGTGGGAGCTGGCTAGCCATGGGAGGTTTGGGGGCTGCTGGCAGTGAGCCAGCCACATGTGGACAGCAGTCTTGCTACAGGGCCCGGCAGGAGGAAAGTCCCTGAGGATGTCACACCCTCCTCAGTCTTACCAGATGGAGGAAGCTTCAGAGCCCCAGGCCCACCCATGGCAGGGCCTGCTTGTAAAAGGAACCCCAGAATGACCAAGGCTAGACTTCTCTCTAGCTATGGCAAGTGGGGTGCACAAATGGAAAAACAAGGAAACCAAGTTATTTCTCACACATAGCACACGGGAACAGTTCACAACTTCCAACTCAGGATAACTGTTTACTAACAAAGGTGCTTTAATTTGAAGTGTTTGTGAAAATAAATTAATGGAATAGTCTGGTCATCTGACTAACCAGTTCTACAAATTTCACATATCCATTGCGCAGATGAGCATATACCAAGTCAGAAGGAACAAAACATGCACATGTACAAAAGTGGAAAGAGAAAACACTCTTATGCCTTCAGAAATTCACAAATTACGAGCCCTTTAATAATATAAAACAGCTGAACACTGGAATGTTTTTTCTAGGTCATGAAGAAAGTGAATTCCAAATCTATGTAATAAAGCTAAAATATTACAGAATCACTGTCTTCTGTTCTGGCATTTATCAAACCTGCACATGAGTTTTTAGCAGGTGAGCTGGGAATGCTTGAGAATGTACTTTCTCCAAGCAGATGGGGCCTGAAAACCGTATGATTTTCCGAGCCAAGTGAAGAAAAGTGGCCAGAAGCTGGCGTTTAGCTGGTCAGCAGACAAGGATCCCTGGGATGCAAACAGCCTTGGCCATTAGGAGCCTGGCCAGGAGCGAGACCCCCACAAAGCTCCTGAGCCTGGGCCACTTCACTCAGGCTCCTGCTCCCCATCTCCAGACTCGCAGTGGACAGAAATCTGCTTTCTGAAGAAAGAAGAAGATAACTGCATCACATGCTAACAACATAAGCTTTTAAGATACTTTGCTTCTCACTGGAAGTCCTACAGCAAAAGCCAACGGCGGCGGAGGGTGCTCAGAAATCCAACTGGCAATGTCCCATTAGTACAGCTCCTGCCACGGTGCTGTGGGGATCTAAGCCCAGGGCCATCATCACCAGCTTGGTCCAAATGCTCTGAGCAGCGGTGTTGGCTCTGTGGCCAGAGCCCTGTCTGAAGAGCCAAAAGCCCCCTCAGGCTGCTAGAGAATCACACTCAGCACCTGTGGCCTCCTCCTCCCCTTCAGCCCAGACCTTCACCAGCTGCATTCCTCAAACCATCTCTGGGAGTCCTGACCCCTTCTGCCAAGGAGCTCCCATGGGTACCTGGCCACCCTCCAAGGCCCAAAGCCACACCCTGAACCCCAGTGGGATCCAGAGGCCTCTGGACAGAATCCAGCCCCCTCTCA
>PVKP010028574.1:0-29960 GCA_004027715.1 Plecturocebus donacophilus
TCCACTCACCCTCTGCACTTTCACTGGGAGCTGCAATCCTGAGCTGCTCCTAAGCGGCCATCTTGGATCTCCCTTCCATGCATGATTTTCATGTGCCCTTTATTGTATAAGGGAAAGGATAGGTTGAAGATTGTGAGGAAAAGGAAAAACCTTAAATTCTAGAAATTAATTTACTAAAAAGTGTTTAATCTGTGTTGTAGTTACCTCAAAATCTTAACTCATTTTAATTGGTTTCAGGAACTTCTGATTGACAAATTTCGTGACCCACAAATGTGTTTTGACATCTGCAGTTGTCAGTTTGTCTGTCATTACTCGTTTGAGTCCTATGAGCAGGCTGACATGATGCTGAGAAATGCGTGTGAGAGACTTAGCCCTGGGGGCTATTTTATTGGTACTACTCCCAATAGCTTTGAATTGATGTAAGTGTTTTTAAATATATTGTGGTTTATGAAATATTCAGTATTAAGTAGCAAATGTTTATTAGAGATAGATTCTATGAAAAACATGCTATTTTAATCTTATAAGTGTTGAACACTTTCATAAGATATTTGAGTAGACATTCAGCATTTAAGTTCAAAAGACAAATTTACAGATGAATTTTTAAAAGTTCATCTTTATGTGTAAGCTAGAGACTTAAGTTATAGTGATAGACAAACTGCAGATCAGACACGTAGGCATAGAGACTTAACAGCTGTTATGAGACACAATGATACCTACTTCCAGCTTAATTTTATTGGTGTGACTGTTAGTGATCTTTTAGTATATTGCTTCTTAAAAGGAGCTCAGATCAAGAGAGTACGATGGCTCACACCTATAATCACAACATTTTGGGAGGCCAAGGCAGGAGGATTGCTTGAGGCCAGGAGTTTGAGACCAGCCTGGACAACATAGTGAGACCTTGTCTCTACAAAAAATTTACCAATTAGCCAGGCATGGTGTCATGCCCCTGTAGTCCTTACTCAGGAGGCTGAGCCCAGGACTTGGGGACTGTAGTGAGTTATGATCACACCAACACACTCCAGCCTGACAGAGTAAGATCCTGTCACTTTAAAAAAAAAAAAGAAAGGTAGCCCAGGTCTAACTAAAAAGCTAATCAAGTGTGCATCATGTAGTTTTTCACATGCATAGTCTGAGAAAAATAAGTCTAATCACAGTTTTAATCTTTTTATTTTGTTTGGGGGATAACCTTGATAGAAGACGCCTTGAAGCTTCAGAAACAGAATCATTTGGAAATGAAATATATACTGTGAAATTTCAGAAGAAAGGAGATTATCCTTTATTTGGCTGCAAATATGACTTCAACTTGGAAGGTGTTGTGGATGTCCCTGAATTCTTGGTCTACTTTCCATTACTAAATGAGTAAGAAGTCATTAATCTGTTCACTCTTTTCTTTTTGTCTTAAGGGAAAGAAAAAGGAGGAAAAGCAATATTTCTTTTACCTTTATTTTAAAAGAGGGCCTAAGAAAAATACAATCTTGTTTTTTTTTGTTTTTTGTTTGATTTTTTTAAAAAAAACTAGCCTCAAATCTAGGGGATTGGTGCCATAGGTCTTATATAGCCTAACTTAATTAGTTTTCCTTCATTCCTGGAATTTTTTAATCCTATAGGTGAAAAAGGGGACCAGTGGTGCAAAATGTGGTGCAAAATGCCTGACACTGCAAATAGCAAAATTTTTTTTTTTAGTGACTGCTTGAAACTTTGATGATAAACAGTGAGTCTTCATAAATCAAAGATCTTCCTGTTGACAGAGATGAGTATTAAAAGTTGTTTGCATTTTACTATAGCTTTGAAATTGCCTGTGTCTCACAGGCAATGTTGATAAAATCCTGATTCAGGAACGTTTTCTCCCATGTGCCTGAATTCCTAGGAGTCCTGACAAACTGTAGACACAGGAAAATCTGGGGGTAACTGGGCCTTATCAGGTAAGGCTTTAAGGCCTTGTGATGCAACTTGGTTTCCAGAGTTTCCCTGTTGGGGAGACTATAAAAGTCAGCTTAAATGTAGGCCATGTCATGATTGATTGAACTTGATTTTCTACTTTTTAAAACAAAAATCTTTTGTTTTAAATATTAACTGAATAAAAGAAGAAGGTTATTGTCTGCTTATTTTTGCTTGGTGATTATTTGATTTGTAACTCAGTCTGTAAAATTAGGGGTACAGTATTTTCAGGAGTTTCATAATAGCTTATTTAATTATATAACAAAGCCAAGTAGCATTGTGACTCAACATGAGGAAAGTACTGTGCATAATTTTATAAGTATAAACCATTTACAAAATTTAAAAATATCAATTTCATTTTAGTTTTTAATTTTTAAAACTAATAAACTTTGGGGAAGTGTTATTGCTCTTCAACTTTATTTTAAAAAGAACTTAATTGTGGAATGTTGTTGAGTATGTTTAATATGTTAGCTTGAGATTTTAGTTAATGGACTTGGTGATTTTAGTATAATCCAAAAGGTAAAGAATAATACAAAAGATTTGTTTTAAGTGCTAAGCAAGAACTAGCAGTCTTTTTTTTGGTTTTAACTGAAATTGCCTAATGATGGTAAACCTAAGTTCTAATTTTTTAAAAAGATTATTTATTGAAACAGTATTGGAGGAAATAGAATATGAAAATGTGTAAGGGTTTTTGAGATGCCTTTTTGCCATTTCATTAAGAAACTGAACAGAAATAAGTTTTTTATGTGACAAAAACTATTCATATTGGGTCCCAATTCTTTGAGTCATGTTATTTTTCAGATGTAAAACTTGGTTTCATTTCTAAAGGCTTATTTTAGAGATTTACAAAAGAAAATGAACTGCCTGGAATAAAAGAGTTATTTTTCTCATGTTGCCTTTCCAAGGAGGGTTAATTGAAGTAACAGAATCCTACCTTATTTATATCTCTTACATAGAAACCTCAGGAGCCCTGCCACCTAACTTTCAGGGTTTCCTCCCTCCCTTCCACTCTTGTTTTTTCTGCTGCCTGAAGTCATCTCCAGATTCCCTCTTGTTGTCTACAAATATATAATTATAAACTTGGCACATGCAATGAGGAAAAAAAATACCTGAGAGTCTAACAGAGAGACCTAATATAATTGAAGATTTAAGGAAGACACTTGTAAAGTGATGTTTGAGTCAGGATCTAAAGGATGGAATAGTAGGTGGGCAGCTGAAGACTGGAGGGAAGAATGCTCCTGACAAGAGGACAGTGTGTATGAGGGCCCTGCAGTGGGAACGCCAGGCTAGTCCAGGATGCTGAAAGAAGGCCCATCATGACTGATCATGGGGGATGTCCCAAAATGAGGCAGCATTCCTTTACAGATGAATATCTTAGAGACCACGTTCTGTGTCCTGAGTACACTGGAGCCCAGTGGAGGGTGTTAAGGAAGGTAGTGACATGACTCAGGTCCATATTTCTGAAAGCTTAATCTGGCTGCGACTGGAAAATTCATTGAGGGAGAGTTAAGAATGGAAGCAGGGGACAAGCAAAATGAGTTTTTGGACTGGTACCACTGAGTGGTGATCGTGACTGAAGCAGCATTGTGCCAAATGCAGGAGGTAAGAAGTGGACCTATTTCAAATTGATGTTTTCTAGGTAAAATAGAGATGACTTAGTGATGTGTATTGAGCACAATGGGTAAAAGAGAGGGGGAGATGGCATGGATCATTAGATGGATTTATTGAAATGGCAGACACAGGCAGAAAAAGAGTAGTGATGTTCAGCCTTAGGTGTGGGAAGTTAGAAAGTACCAGTGACACATGCAGGTGAAGATTTTTAATAAGCAGTACAATCAGTGAGTTACTAGAGAGAGCTGAACTACAGATAGCTCAGGTGGAAGAGAGTAGGGCTCTGGGCCGAACTCTTCAGAATCTTGAAGTTTAAAAGTTGGGTTTAAAAAAAAAGAAAACTGCAAGTAAAATGGAAAAAAAAAATGCAAAGAAGCAGCCCATGATGGATAAAAATTAATAGTGTTTCTTGCCAGAGAAGTCGAGATACGAAAGTGAATCTTTAAGAAAGAAGTCAGCAGCTATTTTCAGTGCTGCTGTGAGAGATCAAGTAAAGTAAAATTGAATCAGTAGAAAAGAGTTTCCTACAGCTCTTCTTCCGTATCTCATTGCTCCGGAGACTCTTTCATTTGCTTCCTGACCTATGTGTTATACTAAAAGAGCTATCTGAAACCCCCTGAGGTTTAGAATGCGTATTTGTTTTAGGTATGATATGTTATTTTTGATTCATTTTTTTATTACTCTATTGTGAATTTATGAAGGAAATGGTAGCTTTTTTAGTTAAGTCCAGAAGATGTCACTGTTGTACAAAAGTCAGTTGAGGAATTACAAACATTTTGGAAGCTTTTTCATTAAGTATTCTTTTTTGGACAGAATGGCAAAGAAATACAGTATGAAACTAGTCTACAAAAAAACATTTCGGGAATTTTACGAAGAAAAGATTAAGAACAATGAAAATAAAATGCTGTTAAAACGAATGCAGGCCTTGGAGGTGAGTTTTTAGAAAAGATGTAAAAATTTCAGTCATGGTGAACTTGTTCAGCTGTTCTTGAGATCCTTGCTAGGCCATCTGGACATGAAGTAATTATGTGTATTACACTTTTCAGCACCTAGGACAGAGCTTGATGCAGAAACAGCATGATGAGTGTTCATTAAATACTTGATGAAAGAATGCTGTTACCAAATTTTGTTTTCTGGATAGTACTGCTTTAAAATAGGATTTCTCAACCTCAGAACTGTTGACATTTTGTTCTGGATAATTTCTTGCTGTGAGATGCTGTGCATTGTAGGAGATTCGGTAGCATTCCTGGCTTCTACCCGCTAGGTGCCTTCTAGTGACACCCTTGTCCTCAGTTGTGGTAACCAAATGTCTCCAGATGTTGCCAAATGTCCTCTGGTGGGCAAAATTGGCCCAAGTTAAGAACCATTTCTTTGCAACAGTGTCTTGGTTACGAGAGTAATTTAGAACCTTCCTGGCCAGTGTCCACACAAGCTTGTACCATGCATAATTTTGTTGTACAGTAATTCTTTAGTGGGGTTCCAGTCTTTTAGACTGTATTGTTGCTGAGACCTCTCCTGTCCTAATGCAGCAGTGAAGGTATCTATATAAACTTCAAGCACACAGCCATTGATTGTTTTTCCTTTTTCTCCTTATCAGACAATATCTGGTTGGACAGACCTAAAATATTCAGTGAACATTTTTTTATTGATCAGTAGAATCATATTCATCAAATGGATATTAAACTTTATTAGAGAGTTTATTCAGTTTAAGTACTTTAAGCACTTAACCTTATAATTACTTCCATGAAGTAGGCAGAATGGTAACTTTTCACTTGTTTTTCCTATTTTTTTTTTTTTTTTTTTTTAAATGACAGGGTCTTGCTCTGTTGCCCAGGCTGGAGTGTAGTGATGCAATCAGAACTCTCTGAGCCCTTTACCTTCTGGACTTCAGTCATTCCCCACCCCAACCTCCTGAGTACCTATGACTACAGGCGTGTGTCACCACACCATGCTCATTTTTAAACTTTTTGTACTGGTGGGGTTTCGCCATGTTGCCCAGGCTGGTCTCAAACTACTGGCCTCATCAAGCGGTTCTCCCGCCTTGGCCTCCCAAAGTACTGGGATTACAGGTATGAGCCACTGCACCGGGCCACTTTTCACATTTAAGTGGGCAGCCTGAGGCTCAGAGGATAAATGACTTGCTCAAGGCAATATAGCTACTGATCTTTAGAGTTTCTTCAGTTTTTATAGATAATGTTCAAACAAAAGTCTCCTATTGAAGTACCTGCACCCAGCCACTCCCACATGTTGAGTGGGAAGACTTTCTGTAAATTCGAAATTGTCTTTTGAGAGACATAATCAATAAAATGTTATATTCTTTATTAGTTATATTTTCTATACTTTAGATCTAAGAATGTTTTCATTGGCTTGATCTTAGGAAGGGAGGCTTGTTTTGTTTGTCTTGAGGAAGAGGAGAAAACTAGCAAAACCATGTGTGGATAACTTCCCCTCCAATCCCACACACACATGCATTACCTTTAGCATATTGCCTTTATTTGATGGTGTTTTGCATGGCAGTGATCAGTTATTTAGCCTTTCTCTTAGCATACAGGTAGTGAATTCACTTGTGTAATTTATGTGAAAATGTACTTAGGTACTAGGGTATGGGATAACAAAAATTTTATGGCATGTTAGTCCAGTGAATAATGCAGTCCATGGTGGAAATTTTAGTATTACAGAAGCATTCCAAGTACAGTGAGTATATAACGAGCCTTTTGGGAAGAAAGAAGACTGGAAGAGATTGAAAGAGGACAGGCAGAGAAACCTGAGAGCACAGAGGATGTTCGACCAAGTAGTACTAATGGCTTTCACATTTTTTCAATGATCTTTCTTCTCTCCCAGTACTGCGCTTGAGGATATGACCTGTTAGCATGGCTGTCTGGGGACAGTAGCAGTAATAACATGCAGTTTGAAAATTTATTTGGTTTTCCTACTTCTTGACCAAGTCACTCTGGTGGGCCTGTAAAGGACTTGGAGCAGGAAAGGACATGACCAAATAAGAGTTAGGACACTAGTTGGGTGGCATAATGGAGGATGTTTTGGAGGGACGTTGAAACCAGACCAAAGGTGGAAAGAGCAGTCGGATGCCACTGCTTTCGATCAGGTCAGAGGTTTAAATGGATCTGTTTCTTGATATTTGCCATAAAAAGTCTTTTCCTAAGCATTCAGCTTTCATCTGGGTTCAGTACTAGAACCAATAAAACTTTTCTGCTTTCCTGGAATATTGGAACAGAGAGAAGAAAGAATGAAAATATGTAGGCCATGGAACTGTAGGTCCTGATGCCTGTGTTCTTTTTTTCACTGGCAAACATTTGCTAGGGACAGTTCTGGAAAAGTAACTCCTTTTAGAGAAGACACTAAGATATATATGTTTTAAGATGTTTTGGGCCAGGCATGGTGGCTTACGCCTGTAACCTGAGCACTTTGGGAGGCCAAGGCAAGCAGATCACCTGAGGTCAAGAGTTCAAGACAAGCTGGCCAACATGGTGAAACACCATCTCTACTAAAAATACAAAATTAGCTGAGTATGGTGGTGCATGCCTGTAATCCCAGCTACTTGGGAGGCTGAGGCAGGAGAATCACCTGAACCCAGGAAGTGGAGGTTGCAGTGATTGGAAATTGTGCCACTGCACTCCAGACTGAGCGACAAAACTGAAACTCCCTCTCAAAAAATGAGTTTTGAAAAACAATGATGTTTTACAGCTTTGTAATCATGTTTTGGTTGGTCTTTCAAAATGATCAGTAGAGGAGAGAAATGGTATCCAGTGATAAGCAGATAATCACATGGAGGATAAGTTGAAGAATAAGTTTACAACAAAATAGTTTGGCAGGCATTCAGAAATGAAGTTCTGAAGCTTTGTGATATGGTAAAACTACAGCATGTGGAATTAAAGTTAAAAAAATCTGATTGATAGTCTGTGTTCTTTATCACATCCCTGTGTTGGGATGTGATACAAAGTAAGGTGGCTTATGCTAATGATATGGCAGTCCCAAATAGCTGAACACTTTTAAAACAGCACATAAATATGTTAATTTCTAATGCCTGAACTTGCTGCAGGATGTTTATAAGGAAAAGAGACAAAGATACTGTAAAGTAGATATTCATAGATTATTTTCTTAAAAGTTTATTAGGGAGTTGTAAGTTTAAAGTGTTTCCTTTTTAGCTGGTTTGTTGCAGTAAGACAAAGAATTATAAATGAATTATATTATTAAAGAATATAACCTATGTAGAGGAGATGGTTCTATTAACTATTTATGTAATTTATTGTATTTTGATTTACATGTATATGGTTTGTATTTTGAGGCAGTAGTGGGGGAGACAGAATCTCTGTCACCCAAGCTGGAGTACACTGGCAGTATCTTGGCTCATTGCATGTCCTCCCCACTGAGTCCCCCCAACTTCTCCCGACCCTGGCTCAAGTGATCCTTTCACTTCATCCTTCTGAGTAGCTGGGACTATAGGTGCACACCACCATGCCTGGCTACTTTTTATATTTTTTTTGTAGAGACGAGATGTTGACATGTTGCGCAGGTTAGTCTTGAACCCCCTGAGCCCAAGCGATCTGCCTGCCTCGGCCTCCCAAAGTGCTGGGATTACAGGCGTGAGCCACTGAGCCAGGCCTGATTTACGTGTATTAAAAGGCATAATGCAAATACTATAAAGAGATACCACTTAAAATGGATTGAAAATAGCACTTGAAGTAATTTGAATAAACATTTGGCCAGCATACCCTTAAAAACAGCATGTTTTTCTGACCCTTCTCCAGAGTCTTATGTAAATATGGGAAATGTCTATGTTTTGAAGGCTGGATTATTAAACAGAGTTCTATGTTGACTTGACTTTTTAATTTTGTATTATTTGTAATTGCCCTTTATGCTTTTCATGGCTATTAAATCACTATTATTTTAATATTTAGCTCTTTTTATGACATCTTTAAGCTCTGTGTTTGTGACATATAAAGCCTTTGGCTAGCAGTAGAGAAGGTACAAGTGTTTGCTGCTAAATGGTTCTTGGTGGTGACTAAATTATGTAGCTTATTCCAGCTATGAATATCCTAAGATTGTGATAAAAGTTGACCATAAGACTGTATGTGGTGGTTTACACCTATGATCTTAGCACTTTAGGAGGCTGACGTATGAGGATTCTTTGAGCCCCAGGAGTTTAAGACCAGCCGAGGCAACATACTGAGACCTTGTCTCTACAAAAAAAATTTTTTTAAATTAGCCAGTATGGTGGCTTTTGCCTATAGTTACAGCTACCTAGGATACTGAGGTGGGAGGATCACTTGAGCTTGGGAGGCCAGGATTGCAGTGAGCAGAGATCCTGCCATTGCAGTACAGCCTGGGAGACAGAGCAAGACTGTCGCAGAAAAGTTGCTGGTTTAAGAGAGGATTCTTCCTTTATTTATTTATTTATTTATTGTTCATATTTCAAAAGTATGTGTAGTTTGCATTCCTAAAATAGTACTTATGGATTATCCTAATTATGGTATTTCAGTGATTTAGTATGTTTATTTCTGAATTGCAAATTTCAATGTATTATCGTAACTAGGACTTTTCATCGGTTTCCACAGCCGTATCCTGCAAATGAGAATTCTAAACTTGTCTCTGAGAAGGTGGATGACTATGAACATGCAGCAAAGTACATGAAGAACAGTCAAGTAAGGTTACCTTTGGTAAGTTTTCATTTTGGGAAGTATTTTATAGTGAATGAAAAAACATGCATTATGTGAACACATAGGAAATTATTTCACTTGTTTACAATACTTGGGCTTACTGACTTACAAATTAGTTCTTTCCCCTAAGTTATGTTGACTTCTTATAACCACAGAATATGGAATAACACTTATTTCAGTGGACTGAGAATGGAGTGCTCTATCTGAGGCAGTGAGAATAGAGAAAAAATTACAGGCTTGGTGTGCAAGTTGCCTGCTAATGTAGGGACCAATGAATCACAGCGTTTCATACATAGAATTCAGGGGTCCAGGAATTTAAATGGGAAAATATTATCTCTCTTCACTTCTGTGTAAAAGTTTACATTTCAGAAATGATGAATACAACAGTACAACAGTGATATTAGCTGCTGCTATGACTTTGTCATCAGTAGAAATTACAGATATTTTCATAGCACATTTTTGCTAATATCTTAGAATATTGTTTTCATTTATCACATCTGGAAAATTACGTCACTAGAACTGCCAGTAGATCTTGTTATTATAGTTAATGGTGTGTGCAAAGCAATACATTTTTAATATTTTGATAGTTACATAAATATAATTTATTTCCTTTGTGTTGTATGTATTTTGTTATTCCTTTGAAAAAACACAAAAATTATATTTTTTCCACCAGTGCTTTTTGATGTTTTCATTTTCCAAATTAAGAATATAAGATAGATGCATTTTCCAGTTAACACACACACACTGTGCCCTCTTCCCACACATTCACCCTTTGGTTGAGAATTCGCAGGTTAGAGAATATGGCAAGAGGATTAAAGTGTGAGAAGATGGCTTTCAAAGTTAATCTCACTGATTTTTATGCTCAGATCACAATATGATTAGCAGTGAATTGAATGTGTATTTACAGTGAAGTTATGGTCTTTTGGCTGTCTCTGCCCATTATGTAGGAATAAGCATATGTTTACTTCCATATTTATTCTAAAATTTTCTTTTTCTCTTTTGTAATTTTAGGGAACCTTAAGTAAATCAGAATGGGAAGCTACAAGTGAGTATATCATCAGCATAGGTTAACCGATAATTTCAAAGATCCTGTTTCAAAGTGGTCATTAAAACCTGAAAAAAGGCTGGGCGCAGCGGCTCACACCCATAATCTCAGTATTTTGGGATGCCGAGACAGACAGATTCCTTGAGCCCAGAAGTTCAGACTAGCCTGGGTGACATGGCAAATGCTCTCTCTACCAAAAATATGAAAATATGAAACAATTAGCCAGTTGTGGTGGCACGTGCCTGTAGTCTGGCTACTCAGGAGGCTGAGGTGGGATAATTGCTTAAGCCTGAGAAGTCAAGGCTGCAGTGAGCTGTAATCACACCACTGCACTCCAATCTGCGACATAGCTAGACTCTGTCTCAAAAAAAAAAAAATCTGAAAACTTTGAGTTTTTCTGGCACATTTTAGGTTGTGTTTGTGTTTACACACACATACCTATATTTCTACATACGTCTAATCCTCCTTGCTTACACAGCTGGGTAGTGCCAAGAGAAGATATATTGTACACAGGGTCTTGCTCAGCATAAACTTTAGTGAGCATATGTAAACATTGTCATTGTCTATTTGTTACTAAGGAGCCATCTCTATTTGAAGTGTTTACTTCAGATTTCTAGTGAAATTTTTGGCTTATAGAATGCTTACATGTCTTTTTTTATTCTGGCCACTCTGATGTGACAGTGAAGGCATAATATTAGAACATTCAATGAAACATCCATGAGCAGGATGTGTTAGAGGTGTGCATTATAGGGGACAAGTGTGATGCAGAAAAATTCTGAAGTGAAATTTCTATGTTCAGAAGAGAGGCCAGCAGCACAGCAAATCTAGGAAGGCCTGTGGTTCTTCAGCAGTGGGTGTTGAGGAAGTCAGGTCACAGAGTCTCACTGTTACCATAGGAATCCCCATATATGGTTGTTGTTGATCTTGAGGCACAAGTGGTCATTAAGGACAATGTATTTGATAAACATTACTGATTTACATGAAGTTCTGTGAAAGGTAAAGTAAAATAAAGATGTTAAATCTCTACCTTCTAGAAATGTACACTCTAATGGAAGGAACAGGCACAAATAAACATACTACCAGGTGAACTTTTAATTGCTAATGTTACTGTAGTGGGGAACAAAGGTGAAGGAGAGCTTAATGAAAACTAATGAAATCTGGGAGGTAGTAATAATATTACTGAGTGTTGAACACATGCAGGCATGTGTAACTCATTTCATCCTTATAATAACTCACATGTTGTAACTCATTTAATCCTCACAATGACTTTACGAGTAGAGTATTATATCTCCTTTCACAGATGAGAAAACTAACAACTTAGCTAAGGTCACAGAGCTAACCTGTGGTTAGCTTACCTAAGTGATGTCATCTTAACCATGGTTTCATGGAAGCCTGGCAAAAGGAAAATTTAGTAAGACTTCCTGAGTTGGATAGAGAAGAAAAGGAAAGGAGTCAAGCAAGACCAGTATTTTGAGGCTGTTTGTCTCTGAACATTGGTACCATTACTAGGAATGGAACTGGAGGGTGTTTTACACATATGATCATCCTTGACACACTGGTAAGCATGTGCATAAACTATTGATTTATTGCTTTTTTCCTGCAGTGGAGACTGGTTACCTGTCTTAGGTACCTGCTAGTCCTAAAGTAGGGTGTAAATTTTGATCAAGGGTCATCATGATGGTGGTACCGGCTGTGGCTTAGAAATGTATTTTTATATTATTAAGTGGGGACTTTAGTCATAATGTACTAATGAAAAATTAGATGGCCCCAGACAGTTGGAAGAGATGGGCTGGACATATAAAAAGAGCAATGGCCAAATTGCAGCTAGGATATAGCACCCCAGGATTGTTTGGCTCTTTGGTGAATTGCACTATTCTGTGCTAGAGGACTTTGTGGGTTAGAGCGTGTCTTGCATGGCATTGTGAGTCTAAAAGGCCCAAGCTACACTTTAGACTTCTACTGGTCTGATCATTAAGCTATCACCAGAGCCACCTCTCCTCTAGAAGATAGCTTTAAATGAGAAAGGATAGAATTGCTGTTTGTTTCTGGAAGTGGAAGTGGTTCACGATTTGATTTTTAAAAATCCCAATTGAAATGCCTGCATAGAAGGCATTTTATACAATAAGTGGGACTTTTCAGGAGTTTCAAGTTAGAAAGAAAGTTACTAATTATGTATTGAAAATCAGACTCTAGCATGTTAGTGGTTTCAGTTAACCCTAAACGAAGACAGGGCAGGACTGAAGGGTTGTTTGCAATTGATATGGGCATGTTGGGGGTGGGATTTGGCAGGGCTGGACTGCACAAAGGTCACACAGAGTAGGGGACAGCTGTGAGTGCTGACATGCTGTGCATGTTGATGTGCTACAAGTGCTGGGGACTGCTTTTTCTCCTTACCTTCTGGCAAGAGCAGTAGGGTAGATGAACACCCTTCCTGTTTTCTATTCTATTACTGTGCTGCTAGCCACACTTCAACTAAAAGAAATTGGAAACTGGCAAATAAGGAGCAGAGAATAGCCTGACCAAAGTAGCATATTGGAAAGACTGCTGTGGTATTCCTGTACCAGTTGGGTTGAAAGAGCAAGAAGCTGGAGTCTTAGGAGGCTATCAAGCAGTTAGCTGTGTTCATCTACCCTCCCTTCAAAAGTCATCTCAAGGAGTGAGAACTCCCGCTTAGATAGACTTGATCTTGACTCACTGTTGAGTATCCTGAAACGTGCCCCAAACATCCTTGTGGTGTTTTCAGGATTTGTCACCTCTTCAGGTATTTTCTTGCCTTAAAATCTGTTGGCATTTTATTAGAAGATATACAGGCATACCTTGGAGATGTATCTCCAGTGAGCAGGAGACCTCACTCCTTGAGATGACTTTTGAAGGGAGGGTAGATGAACACAGCTAACTGCCTGATAGCCTCACAAGACTCCAGCTTCTTGCTCTTCCAACCCAACTTGTACAGGTGTACCATAGCAGTCTCCAAAATACTACTTTGGTCATGCTGTTCTCTGCTCCTTATTTACCAGTTTCCAGTCAGTATCTTTTAGTTGAAATGAAACGTGGCTAGCAGCACAGTGATAGGACAGAATACAGGCAGGGGCCTGTTTATCATAGAAAATCAAAGCATGATCAGCCATGCAGTTGTCACCATTATAAAGCAAGTCACTGAGAATGTTTGGTCTCCCAGTGCATATAAAAATTATATTTACACTATACTGTAGTCTGTTAAGTGTGCAGTAGTGTTGTAGCTGAAAACAGTGTACATACCTTAATTTAAAGCTACTTAATTGGTAAAAAATGATGATAATCATCTGAACCTTCAGTGAATCTGAATCTTCTTTGCTGGTGAAGGGTTTTTCCTCAATAGTAGAAATACTCTCAATGGGTGGTGGCTGCTGAAGGTTGGTGTGGCTGTGGCAGTTAAGACAATGAAATTTGCCTTATTGATTGACCATTCTTTCACAAAAGATTTCTCTGTAGCATGCAATGCTGTTTGATAGCGTTTTACCCACTATAGAACTTATTTCTAAATTGGAGTCACTCCTCTGAAAATCTACTGCTGCTCTATCAACTAAGTTTATGTAACATTAATATTCTAAATCCTTTGTTGTCATTTCAACAATGTTCCCAGTGTCTTTACCAGAAGTAGATTCCATCTCAAGCTCATCCCTGAGAAACAACTCCTCATTTCTCCAAGTTTGCTCATGAGATTGCAGCAATTCAGTCACATCTACAGGTTCCACTTGAATTCTAGTTCTCCCGCTGTTGCAGCTACTTTCTCCACTGATGTGTTGAACCCCTTGAAGTCATGCATGAGGGTTGGAATCCAGATCTTCTAAACTCCTGTTCATGTTGATATTTTGAGCTCATCCCATGAAGCATGAGCATTTTTTTTTTTTTTTTTTTTGCCGTCAATAAGAAATTTACTTGTTTTAAAAAAATCCAAATGCTGGCATTGTCCAGAAAAATATAACAGTTTTATTTATAATTATTATAAAGTTGAACCACTGAAACTTGTTCACTGGAACATTTTAACTTGCATTAATGCTTTATGTCTCTGTATTTATATTAAAAATTCACAAATGAAAATGGAAAAACTGTCAACACCTGATTTCTGTCCCCTATTTTTCCACTCACAATCATATATACTTAGGTACCTTTTGACCCTATGGAAAAAAAATTATCTAACTTTCAGAACTACAAATAACAGGAAGAAGATAATTTTTTTTTTGTTTTTTGAGAATGAAATATTTCCCATCATAGTGGATTCTTAAGCACGTTCTCCACATATGCAGTATGCTAGCTGGATGTCTTGGCATAATTGTTACACGTTTGGCATGGATAGCACAAAGGTAAAATAGTGTCTTCAAAAATGCCAACCAGATAGGCCTCACTTGCCTCCTGCAAAGCACTGAGAGCTGTGCTCTGGAAGCACAGATCTGTTTTAAAGTCCTGAGCAATTTTTTGCACCAGATGCTAGAAGGGAAGTTTGCAAATCAGAAGTTCAGTGGACTTCTGAAAACATCTAATTTCACGGAGTGCCACAGTACCAGGCCTGTAACGATGAGGTTTCGTTCACCCCTCCAGTAGAGGGTGCACTCTTGTGAGCAGCTTTTGTAGTCAGTTGCTTCCTGGGTAACTTACTACCGGTAGATTTGTGGGCAGTCTGCTTTGTACGAGCCATGGTATAGAGACCTCCTTACTTACCTGCCTTCTTCAGCTGGAGTTCGGTGAGCGAGAGGTGGCGCTGGCATTGGAGAGCAACCAGCATGAGTATTCTTAATGGTAGCTAGATGGTGAATCCTTTCCATCACGTTTTTAATTTACTTCAGATCCATCAGAGAAATCACTATCTATGACAGCTATAGCCTTACAAAATGTATTTCTTAAATAATAAGACTTAAAAATAAAAATCACTCCTTGACCCATGGGCTGCAGAATGTATGTTGTATTAGCAGGCATGAAAATAACATTAATCTCCTTGTACATCTTTGAGCCATTGATCACCACCTGCAGAGGTCTATCCTGCAGACGCTGACTCATGGTTGTCAGCTGCTTTCAGAGTGCGATTGCAGCTAACCAACATGACTCCCTGTCCTTATATTTATTCAGTATAGGTTTAATAACAGAGGTTCTAAGTCAACATGCTTATGAATAATTAACATGATTAAAAGAGTGGTTTTACAAATGATAAAAGGTCCTGGTTCCCAGGCCCAGAGTAAACACTATTAATAGGTAATTCCCCTTCAGGCTCCCCCTAAGAGGGCCATCCAGCACAAAGTTTATATGAGTTAACAAATTAGAGTAGAGACAAAGGGATATGGGGTAAACAGACTTTAACTGGAGAAACTTTTATTGTCCCTAATCTTTTACTCTATGACTTAAAGTTCTAACATAATCTATAACTTTTCCTAATATTTCTCTAATATTTTGCACGCCACCCCAAGTGAATCCCAGCACATCTTCATCTGTCCTCCTGGGTGAACAGGCACATTGCCAATGAGCAGTAATATTTTGAAAAGAACTTTATTTTTCTGAACAATAGGTCTCAACAGTAGGCTTAAAATACTCAGTAAACTGTGATGTGAACAGATATGCTGTCATCCAGGCTTTGTTCCATTTATAGAACATGAGCAGAGAAGATTTTGCATAATTCTTAAGGGCCTCAGGATTTTTGGAAGGATCAATGAGCCTTGGCTTCACCTTAAAGTCACCAGCAGCATTAGCTTCTAATAGGATAGTCACCCTGTCTTTTGAAGCTTTGAAATCAGGTACTGACTTTCTAACTATGAAAGTCCTAGATGGCATCTTCTAATAGAAAGCTGTCTCATCTGCATTGAAGATCTTTACTGTAGCCACCTTCCTTGAGGATCTTAGCAGGATCTTTTGCGTGACTTGCTGCAGCTTCTACATCAGCACTAGCTGCATCATCTTGCACTTTTACATTATGAAGGTGGCTGCCTTCCGTGAACCTCATGAACCAACTTCTAGCTTCAGACTTCTGTGCAGTTTCCTCACCTCTCTCATCCTTCATAGAATTGAAGAGAGTTAGGGCCTCTGAATTAGGCTTTGGATAAAGGGAATGTTGTAGCTGGTTCATCATCTTTGCAGATAAGACTTTTCCTGAAAATCAGTAAGAAGGCTGTTTTCTTATTCCAATGTGTTCATTCGAGTAGCACTTTTAAGAACTTTTATTATCTTAAGAGCTTTTAGTTCACTTTCTTCGCAAGGCCCTACAACACAGTAATTGGATAATTAGGTGAATTGTTAACATGTCATTTTATGTATGTACCTTTAATTCTAGTTTTCTAAAGTATCTTTAATATTTTTAATTCTATTTTTCTTTGTTATAATTTTATTATACTTTTAATCTAGTTGTACTTTTATTTTTCTTACCTTAAACTGATTTTTTAGAGCTGTTGAACTGGTTTTCCCATGGGCTGCAATGTCGTAGAGTATTATTGTAGACAGATAATTGATTTCGAGTAAACATATACATCCCATGTCTACCTAAAAATGATTCGAGTAATAGAGGAACTCTTAGAATTAACGGGGATTTTCCTCTTCAGAAGCTGCTTCAGAGCCTAAGAATTTTCACTAAATTACGAACAAGACAGAGATTGTTTTGTTTACTGTAATCATATGAGGAACTAAACTCTTTTATTTATTTCCTCTTTAGGTATTTACTTGGTGTTTGCCTTTGAGAAGCAGCAATGAGCATGTATGTAGTAGTCCCAGAGGGGCTATGTTCTGTCCTGCACAAATTTGAACAACCCATCTCAATATATTTGACATTTCTCTGTTTGTTGATTTTAATTCTAAATGTGCAGGATGCTGCCAGAAACTCCAGTGTAGAAATTCAACATTTGCTGTCTGTGACAGATGATCTTTTGCATGTGTATATAAGAATGAGTTGGGACCTCTGTCGTTAAAAATCTATTTTTAAGTAACATTCTAAGAATTCCATTTGCCTCTATAATCTTAGCTCATAAAAATTATAATATAACTTGTTAAAGCAACTAAACTCTTTCCACAGTGCTCAGATTTGTCCTGTGTGTGTTTACAGTATTAAATTTATTGCAGTTGTAGAATTGGTCAGAGAGCATTTTCATAGTATGCTCATTTCTATCATTTTATTATATAGCATTTTTCAAGATTTAATGGATTGCATTCTGTACAGTTGAATGTAAGTTTCAATATGTATTGCTAAAGTTACAAGTTTAAAACCCAATTTCAGATGTTCATAAAAGTTAGCAAAAATTTTAGCAACTTGTTGGGTTTTGAAATAATCATTAACATACTGCGATTCAGGAGCTGGTTAGAACATTTTAAGTGGCAGTATAGAATTTTGGAATTTTGGGGCTTTCTTTTGAGAATTTGCTACCATAGCAATTAATGTTTCCAGTTATCAAGATTGTGATTAGACACATTTACCTTTCTTCATTGAACAATGATGCCATAGTTATTTTTCTCAAGATTTAGTGAAAATCCCTCTCATGTAAACATGTTGCACATTTTTTCCAAATTTATACATGGAACTGCTATAGGAATATTCTCACCAACTGATGCTGTGTACCCACTTCAGCCCAGAAATAAGCAAAACCTGTTCCTCTGTTACAACCTCAGCACTTTGCACCATAGGAACCATTGTTAAAATTGTCACTTGTGTAATTGCTTTTTCAAAACTGGTCCCTATGTGAACTGTTGTCCTTACTTTACACCACCGTTTGGAAAACTTGCCAGTTTTTAGATGTAGATGTAGTGAAAAACTTCAAGAATGAAGCAGAGCAATTGAGCATTCTTTTTTAAATTATTAAGCCATGGTTTACAAAAACATGACTTTCTGTAGTAATTCACAGTACTTGTTTTAAAAACAGAGTGTCTTCATTAGTTTACGTCTATTAACTGTTCATGGTGTTAGAGTTGCAAACTTTTTAGCAAGAAAACATGGGTTTCCTCATTTCATTTCCTTCTGCAGTCTGTCAATCTCCAAACTGTTTCCAGTTTACAAAAATAAGTCTTTTTGCCTTAAGTCATTTGGGAAATACATAATACTGCATCTGACTGGTGGCTGCCATTAGCTAGGAAAGTTTTGTAAATGATGTCAGGAAGGTGGGGAAAAGGAATCTTCCTGTTACATATTCAGGTTCATTTTTATTCTAGGGCAGTGCCAGGAAGTATATTGATAGTTTGGTAGGTACAGGAAAAGCATCATCATTATTTTCTCTGTTTACATTTACTGGTCTTAATTAGCAGGTAATAATAATACATGTACTTTTAGCCTGTTTCAGCCTGTTCCACTCCCTGGGTGATCTGGGGGAGAGAAGAATCTTCCAAAGGATAGAGGAGCCAGCAGTAATACAAAGCAGTGAGAACAGAAAGGTAGAGTTCCTAAAGCCTTCAGTGAACAGAAAGGAGCAGAGAGTGAGATCAGATCTGAGAAGATGCTCTGGGTACTGAGGCCACTGTTGTTGGCATGGGGGAGGCTCCCTGTAGCCACACCTGCAGGCACTATGCTCAGGTGTCCACCTTCCTCCTTGAGCTTTGCCTGTCTTTTGCCTTATCAGTTCTTTCACCACCACCCTCCACCCCACCCCCATCCCTGTCTCCTTGCTACAATTAAGTTTCTGGACACTGACTTAATTATTAGGAAAAGGACTAAAGGTATCCCTGCCTATCGTCTCTGATCACCAAGGTGGAAGGGATTGGTAGGACTCTTTTGACACACCCTGCAGTCTAAGTGTTTGGTTTTCTATGCAGGACTTATGATAACAATTACGGGGGGTCGGGGGGTATGGCTTTTCACCGTTGGGCCAGGAAGAGGACCTGTTGCAGCAGGCTTGGTGAAGTGGGGCACTCCCAGACCTGCCATGCAGTTTATCCTCTGATAATGGAATTAGAAATGAAGGTCTAACCAGCTATTGGTGGGAATGACGGAAATGGAGATTGCAATGATTGATCTGGGAACATGGCTGGATTGTGATGTAACCAAGAATGCTAATGTTGAATTCTTTGGGCCTAGAATATACTTGAGAAAGCACTAATGATTTGTGTTGAGGGAGAGGAGCCGGCAGTTTTTAACCACATCTGAGGTAGCCGTGTTCTAACCTGCGGAAAGTATTGCAAGCATGCAAGAGTGACACCTCTGCAGAGTCACTGCACCATCAAGCTTGGCCCTTCTGTTTGTTCAGTACCCAACCAGGTGCTCTGGGTCCAGGGTGACGCTCCAAAGAAATTGACCTTCAGCCAGAGAAAGCATTGGGTGGAGACTCTCGCTTATGTTAATGCATTCTTGTAATGACTTAAAGGAAGATTGCCAGTACAGTGAGTTTTGCAGCCTGCTTCCCCACCCACACTTGGAAATTGAGGGAGCATGACCACTGTCTGACTTCACTTGTTAATAGAGGATAAGTGCAGAGTTGGGAGTATATTGATCAGCATCATAGAAAAGCAGACAAACCATGCTCAGCCATGAGATGGCTGGGTTTCCAGTTCTGTTAACTCTCGGGAATTTCTTCTTCAGCCTTTTAGCTTAGTGCCATTATGTCATTTTGATTTGTATTGAAGTAGTCTTCAAGTATCACTGTGGTGAAGGTTCGGCTACTTGTATAGGCCTGACTGCAGGGCAAAAATGCCAGTGTGAATATTCTAGCTATCAGACATCGTTTTTGTTGAAAAACTGGCTTTCTGTTGTCTACCTCAGGCCTTGTACATTTGGGTTATCTCTAGATAGTCACCACACGGGGTTTCTAGGTCTGCAAAATAGAGGCTAAATCCAGGGACCAGGCCCCAATAACAGCAGTTGTGCCAAAATGCCTGTGGTACTTGATGGCCTGTTGGTCAAATAGGAAGTATAAGTATGTGATGTTAGAACCTCCCTAGTTGCTGCTATGTCAAACACTACACACTTAAGTGTTTTCATTCCCTACCCTCTGAGCGACATTCCTAATTCTTTGAAGGCAACCGGTGCAAAGCCTGCTACACTTATGTAATGATGATACTTAGCACATACATTTGGGACTGGAGCCCAGGGCACTGTCAGTACTTCTCCCTCTTGTGCTTCCCAGTTTGTCCTCTGCCCCCATGTAGACCTATAGTCACCCCACTGCTTAATGCCTGCCCCTAACCACAATATTGAGGAAGTGCAGGACATCCAAGGCTACTCTGCACATTTTGGCTGTGGAGACTTTTGAGCAAGCCCTAAAGTCTCCTGCTCCCTAGACTTCTGGATTGTGCTTTCTTGGGGACAGCATACTTTGGATAAAGCTGAGCTGACAGCTGTTTATTAGCCTCCTACCTAAGTCAGTCACTTCGCTAAATGCTTCACCTGCGGTAATTTATTTTGATTGTTACAACATCTCTGTGAGCACCATTATCTCCATTTTAATGATGAGGAAACTGAATCATAGAGGATACAGACTTGCCCAAAAGAGAGCCAGGATTTTCACACCCACTCCCCAAGTCGGGCCCTGCAAGTGCTTGTTACATACCTCCAAGGGTGTCAGCCCAGATGACTCCTCACCCATCCACCACCTGCAGTTTGAAATATTAACTGTTAGAGCCCCATCCTTCTAAAACAAAATTAAATTCTTGTTAATGTTCCCTGGGAGGAGTGTTTATTTCTGAGTAAGGGACTTTGTTGAGAGAGAGGGGTAGAGAGAGCAAGAGAACACTGGAGTGCACTGGCAGGAAGCAAAGATAAGACCTGAATTTCAGTTTGGTAGACCTCTTTTAGCAGCCTGACCTGTAGCAATTCTAGTTTAGTCTGCATGATAGGGAGAAGGGTTCTCTTCCCACCCTCACCATTTGCAAGTGGCAGGAGCTGAGAATGCGAGTGTAAGAGTGTAGCCAAGGTGAGAGGCTGCAAGAGAGGAGACGTTTTTTTTCAGTTTTCAGTCGAATATGCAGACAGAGGCAAATAATTTTGTTTAACTTTTTATTAAAGTATAACTATAGAAACACATCGGTGATTTTTCACAAATGGAACCCGTGCATACAATCAGCACCCCAGAAGCCCCCCATCAGATTCTCTTCCAGTTAACTACCTCTCCAAGGGAAACCACTATCCTGAGTTCTAAGAGCATAGATTAGTGCTGTCTGGTTTGGGGTGATAACATGAATGGAATTAAGCATTATGCATTCTTTGTATCTGGTTTCTTTCCCCCAGTATTATGTCTGTGAGATTTTTGTTGCATGTATTTGTACATGGTTTTTCATTCTCATGGTTGTATAATATTCCATTGTGTAAATAAACCACATACTATTTATCTGATGGCTGTTTGGTTCATTTACCATTTCGAAATGAGTACTTATCCAGATATCCCAGTATATGAATTTTGGTGCACATAGGTACATACTTCTGCTTAGGAATGTGCTGTAATTTGAATGTTTGTCCTTCCAAATCTCATATTGAAATTGGATCCCCAGTGTTGGAGGTGGGGCCTAATGGGAGTTGTTTGGGTCATGGGGGTGGGTCCCTGATGGATAGATGAATGCCTTTCAGTGGTAGGAGAGGTGACTTCTTGCTTAGTCCCCAAGGACAAGTTAATTGTTCCCAGTTAACAACAATGACAGCTGGTTGTTTAAAAGAGCCTGGCACTTCCCCCATCTTTTGCTTTTTCTTGCCATGTGATCTCTGCACACTAGCTTTCCTTCCACCATGAATGGAAGCAGCCTGAGGCCCTTATCAGAAGCAAATGTTGGAGGATCTCACCGGGCCTTTTGTCTTCTATACCTACATGTCCACTGCTCAGTTACTCTCTATTGCTCCTTCGCCTTTTGTCACCCTGTTACCTACAAGTATTGGGAGATGTGTAGGGAAGATACCAGTACACTCCAGAACCAGGAAGTGGAAACAAAGGGGAAAACCAGAACATTGAAGATCAGTACAAATCTAAAAGAGTTGGGGAGGGAGCCAAGATGACTGACTAGATGCAGCCAGGAAAAGCATCTCTCACCAAGAGACCAGACCATCAAGAAAACTGGCACACTCAGCAGATCTTTAGAAGGTATTGAGAGTGGACAGGGAAAATACAATGGCTTAAGGGGAAGGAAGCTAGAAACATTGCCCAAGGCAGGTAAGCACTAGGATTTGTTCCTGTTCCCCAGTGGCTCCTGGGGAAGGGGTGAGTTAAATAGATGAGTGACCCACTCTCACAATGGACCTCTGGAATCCTAGCTGCAGGAAACCTCACAGCCTCCACAGACATTTAAGCTGACAGAGTTGTTTGGAGGGGTGTCAGGGAAACGACTCCAGCCTGTGCAGAACCCAGAGAGTTTGGCACAGGAATGGCTACAGCAGAGCACAGCCGAGGACACCCATCCCCTAGGGCTCATCACAACTCCTCTGGGTGACTTTGGCCTTTGTCAACTGTCAGACCTGGACAGAACAGGATGGTGTTACCCTTGGGACAAGGCCAGTCTACCTGAGTGTTCCTGCTCCCCTAATCAGCTGGCCTCTCTGGGAGTCCCTGCCTGGCCATGCCTACTTGCAGTGCAGCCACAGATGCCCAACCAGGGTGCTCCCCAGTGCCTGCCAACATAGCTCCTTTACAGGCAGACCATACTGGTGTGCACTCACCCACCCAGAGCCTCCTCCTACTACAACCTCCCTGCACCACTCTGCTGGCACCCATGTGCAGTCCTGACCATCCTGCTCCCACAAGTACCCTACCTCTGCTGACAGACACCCTACTGTGCTGCCACTTACACCACAGTTAAACCCTGAAGGGCATCAAAGAAGATAAAAGCAGGCCGGGTGTCGTGGCTCATGCCTGTAATCCCAGTGCTTTGGGAGGTCAAGGTGGCGAATCACGAGATCAGGGGTTCAAGACCAGCCTGAACAACATGGTGAAACTCATCTCTACTAAAAATACAAAACTTAGCCAGGTGTGGTGGCAGGCACCTATAATCCCAGCTACTCAGGAGGCTGAGGCAGGAGAATCAGAATCACTTGAACCCAGGAGGTGAAAGTTGCAGTGAGCCGAGATTGTGCCACCGCACTCCAGCCTGGGTGACAGAGCAAGACTCTGTCTCAAAAAAAAAAAAAAAAGAGATAAAAGCAAAAAACCCTATGAAAGGGACAGCAGTTTCAAAAGATGAAAGGAACATCAGCATACACAAGTGAGAAAGAACCAGCACAAGAGCTCTGGCAACTTAAAAAGCCAGAATGTATCCCTACCTCCAAACTACTACATTAGTAACCTAGTTCTTAACCAGGCTGAAATGACTGAAGTGACAGATATGGAATTCAGAATCTAGATAGGAAGAAAAATCATTGGGATTCAAGAGACAGTCAAAACCCAATCCAAGGAATGGAAGGAATCCAATAAAACAATATCAGAGCTGAAAGACCATTTTAAGAAAGAACCAAATGAATCTGCCACAGCTGAAAAACTCACTGCAAGAATTTCATAATCAGATTTACTAATAGCAGAATAAAGTTCAGGAAAGGATCTCAGAGCTCGAAGACCAGTTGTTTGAAACTCAGACAGAAATAGAAACAAAGGATAAAAAAGAATGGATAAAATCTCTCAGAAATCTGGGACTATATTAAAAGACCTATGAAACAAACTATGTTTTATTGGCATCCCTGAAAGAGACAGAGAGTAAGCAAGTAACTTGAAAAGCATATTTGAGGATATCGTCTACAAAAAGTTCATCACGGGTGAGGTCAACATTCAAATTCAGAAAATGCAGAGAATCCCTGCAATGTACTATACAAGACAACCGTCTCCAAGACACATAGTCATCAGATTCTCCAATGTTGACATAAAAAAATATTTAAAGGCAACTAGAGAGAAGGGGCAGGTCACCTACAAAAGAAACTCCATCATGCTAACAATGGACCTTTCAGCAGAAACCCTGCAAGCCAGAAGAGATTGGGGTCTTATACTTAGCATTCTCAAAGAAAAAAAATTCCAACCAAAAATTTCATATCCAGCCAAACTAAGCTTCATAATTGAAGAAGATTCTTTTCAGACAAACTTTAGGAAAATTTATTGCAACCAGACCTGCCTTACAAGGAGTCCTTAAAAGAATACTAAATATGGAAATGAAAGATTAAGAGCCACCACATAAACACACTTAAATACATAGTCCATTGACACTATAAAACAATTATACAAGTCTGCATAACAACCAGCTACCAGCATGATGATATGATAAAATCTGCACATATCAATATTAACCTTAAACAAAAATGGGCTAAACACCCCACTTAAAAGGCACAGAGTGGAAAGCTGGATAAAGAAGCAAGACCCAACTGTATTCTGTCTTCAAGAGACCCACCTCATATGCAGTGACACCCCTAGGCTCAAAGTAAAGAGGTGAAGAAAAATATATGAAGCAAATTAAAAAATAACAAGAGTTTCTATTCTAATTTCAGACAAAACAGACTTTAAACCAACAAACATAAAGAGACAAGGGCATTAAGGGTTCACATCAACAAGAAGGGTTAACTATCTTAAATGTATATGCACCCAGCACTGGAATAACCAGATTCATAAAACAAGTTCTTAGAGACCTTCAAAGAGACTTAGATAACAACACAATGAAAGTGAAAGATTTCAACACCCCACTTACAGTATTAAACAGATCTTTGAGGCAGAAAACTAACAAAGGTATTCAGGACCTGAACTCAACACTTGTGCAAACAGAGCTAGTAGACAACTACAGAACACTCCACGCAACAACAGAATATACATTCTCCTCATTTGGACATGGCACATACTCTGAAATTGACTATACATTGCCCATAAAACAATTCTCAGAAAAAAAACCCAAAAACATATGAAAGCAAAAACATATCAACCACACTCTGAGGCCACAGTGCAATATAAATGGAAATAAATATTAAGAAAATCACCCAAAACTATACAATTATATGGAAATTAACCTGCTCCTGAATGACTTTTGGAGTAACTATGAAATCAAGGCAGAAATCAAGAAATTCTTTGAAACAAATGAAAAAACAAAGATACAACGTAGCAGAATCTGGGACATAGTGAACACAGTGTTAAGAGGAAAGCTTACAGTGCTAAACGCCCATATTAAAAAGTAATTATCAGCCTCACATTGTATCTAGAGGACCTAAAGAAACAAGGCCAAACCAGCCCCAAAGCTAGCAAAAGACAAGAAATAACCAAAATCAGAGCTGAACTGAATGAAATTGAGATGTGAAAAACCAAACAAGAGATCAATGAAACCAGATGTTGGTTCCCTGAAAGAATAAGATTGATAGACTGCTAGCTAGACTAACAAAGAAAAAGAGAAGATCCAAATAAACACATAGATGACAAAGAGGACATTACCACTGACCCCACAGAAATAAAATGCAGAGACTATTACAAACATCTCTATGTACAAAAACTAAAAAACCTACAAGAAATGAGTAAATTCCTGGAAACATACAACCCTTCAAAATTGAACCAGAAAGAAATTTAAATCCTGAACATATAAATAACAAGTTACAAAACGGATTCAGTAATAAAAAGCCTGCCAACCAAAAAAAAAGTCCAGGACCAAGTGGATTTATATCTGAATTCAACCAGACAGATAAAGAAGGGCTGCTGGCACCATTACTACTGAAGCTATTCCAAGAACATTTGAGGAGAAAGGACTCCTCCCTAATTCATTCTATGAGGATAGCATCATTCCAGTAACAAAACTTGGCAGAGATATAAGAACAACAAAAACTTCAGGCCAATATCCTTGATGAATATAGATGCAAAAATCTGAAAAAAATACCAGCAAACCAAATCCAGCAGCACATCAAAAAGCTAATCCACCACAAAAATGTAGGCTTTATCCATGAGATGCAAAGTTGGCTCAACAAACACAAATCAATAAATGTGATTCATCACATAAATAAAAACAAAAAATTTATAATCATCTCAATAGTTGCAGAAAAGGCTTTCAATAAAATTCATCATCCCTTCATGTTAAAAATCCACAACAAACTAGGCACTGAAGGAACATACCTCAAAATGATAGAGCCATCTATGACAAACCCACAGCCAACATCACAATGAACAGGCAAAAGCTGGGGGCATTCCCCTTGTAAACCAGAATAAGACAAGGATTTCCACTCTCACCACCCTTATTCAACATAGTACTGGAAGTCCTAGCCAGAGAAATAAGCCAAGAGAGACCCATAAAAAGCAACCAAATGTAAAAGGAAGTCAAACTATCTCTATTTTCAGAAGATGTCATTTTATACCTACAAAAGCCCATAGTCTCTGCCCAAAAGTTGCTTGATCTGATAAACAACTTCAGCAAAGTTTTAGGTTACAAAGTTAATGTACAAAAATTAGTAGCATTTCTATGCACCAACAGCATCCACACTGTGAGCTAAATCAGGAACATAACCCCATTCACAGTAGCTACAAAAAGTTAAAATACCTAGGAAATACAGCTAGCTAACTAGGAAGATGAAAGCTCTCTACAATGAAAATTATAAACCACTGCTGAAATAAATCAGAGACAACACAAATGGAAAAACATTCCATGCTCATGGATAGGAAAAATCAATATTGTTAAAATGGCCATACTGTCCAATGCAATTTACAGGTTTAGTGCTATTTCTATCAAATGATCAAGGACATTTTTTACAGAATTAGAAAAAAAGTATTATAAAATTTATGTGGAACCAAAAAAGCCTGAACAGCCAAGGCAATCATTAAGCAAAGAGAACAAAGCTAGAAGCATCACATTACCCAACTTTATACTACAAGGCTACAGTAAGCAAAACACCATGGTGTTTGTACAAAAACAGACACATAGAGCAATAGAACAGAATAGAGGACCCAGATATTTTATTTTTAAGACAGGGTCTCACTCTGTCCCAGAAGCAAAGCTGCACATTGACTACCTGATCTTCAACAAATTTAACAAAACAATTTGGAAAGGACTCCTTGTTCAATAAATAGTGTTGGGATGATTGAAGACTGAAACTGAAACTGGACCCCTTCCTCACAGCATATGCAAAAAAATGAACAAAATCTCTGAGAAATATGGGATTATATTAAAAGTGCAAAAATCCACTGAAGATGGATTAAAGACTTCAATGTGAAACCCAAACATAGAAAAACTCTGGAAGAAAACCTGGAAATTACCATTTTGGACATAGGCCCTGGCAAATATTTCATGATGGCAATGCCAAAAGCAATTATAATAAAAGAACCTAACAAATGGTAACTAAATGAAAAACTTTCTGCACAGTAAATGAAACTATCAACAGAGTGAATGACAACCTAGAAAATAGGAGAAAATATTTGCGAAATATGCATCCAACAAGTCTATTATCCAGAGCCTATAAGGAACTTACACAAATTAACAAGCAAAAACCAAAAAAAACCCATTTAAAAATGGACAAAAGACATGAACAGACACTTCTTGAAAGAAGATATACAAGACACCAGCAAACATGAAAAAAAAATGCTCATCATTACTAATTATTAGAGAATAAGAGCTCACTTATCATTTAAGGGATGACCCAGACCAGTAATGAGGAATCAGCCTCCATAATCCAAACATCTCCCACCAGGCTGCATCTCCAGCACTGAGGATTACAACTCAACATGAGATTAGGGCAGGAACAAATTTCCAAACTATGTCATTCTGCACCTGATCCCTCCCAAATATGATGTCATTCTCACACTGTAAAATACAATTATCCCTTCCCAATACTCTCCCAAAGTCTTAACTATTGCAGCATTAACTGAAAAGTCCAAAGTCCAACATCTTGCCTGAGACAAAGCAAGTTCCTTGTAAAATAAAAAACAAGCTATTTGCTTCCAAGATACAATGGGGTATAGCATTGGATAAACATTCCTCTTCTAAAAGGGAAAATCTGGCCAAAACAAATGGGGCTACAGGCCCCATACAAGTTTGAAACCCAGCAGGGCAGTCATTAAATCACAAAGCTACAAAATAATCTCCTTGGACTCCATATCCTACATCCAGGGCACATTGGTGCAAGGGGTTGGCTCCTGTATTAATCAGTTTCTTCCACTGCTATACATATACTACCTAAGACTGGGTAATTTATAAACAAAAGAGGTTTAATTGACTCACAGTTCTGCATGGCTGGAGAGACCTCAGGAAACTTACAATCATGGCCGAAGGTGAAGGGAAAGCAAGGTATAACTTTCTAAGATATACCATGGCAGGAGAGACAGCATGAGGGGGGAACTGCTAAACACTTTTAAGCCATCAGATCTTGTGAGAACTCACTGTCATGAGAACAGCATGGGGAAAATTGCCCAAATGATCCAATCACATCCCACCAGGTCCCTCCCTCAGCTTGTGGCGATTATAGTTTGAGATGAGGGTTGAGTGGGGATACAGAGCCAAACCATATCAGCTCCACAGGCCTGTATAGTTCTGTCCCTGTGGCTTTGCAGGGTGCAACCCCCCACAGCTGTTCTCACAGGCAGGAGTTGAGTGTGGCTTTTCCAGGCACAGAGTGCAAATTGCTGGTGGATCTATGATTCTTGGGTCTGGAGGGTGGTGGTCCCCCTCTGACAGCTCCATTAGAAAGTGCCCAGTGGATACTCAGTGTGGGGACTCTAATCTTACATTTTCTCTTGGTACTGCCCTCGCAGAGGTTCTCTGTGAGAGTTCTGCCCTTTGCAGCAGGCTTCTGCCTGAACACCTAGGCTCTTTGATACATCCTCTGAAATCTAGGTGGAGGCTTCCAAGCCTCATTCACTGTTGCATTCTGTGAACCCACAGGCTTAATGCCACATGAAAGCCATAAAAGCTTATGGCTTGCATTCTCCAAGGTGGCAGCCTGACCTGTACGTGGGCCCCTTTGATCCCCTGCTGGAGCTGCAGTCACCTGGATATAGTAGCAGTGTCCTGAGAATTCACAGTACAGCAGGGTCTTGGCCCTGGCCCATGAAACCATTCAGTCCTCCTAAGCCTCAGGATCTGTGATGAGGGGGGCGGGCTGCCAAGTTCTCTGAAATGCAGTTTAGGCCTTTTCGTCATTTTCTTGGCTATTAGCACTTCACTTCCTTTTAGCAATGCAAATTTCTCTAGCAAGTGGTTGCTTCACAATCTGCTTGAATTCCTCTCTCTCAAAAAAATTTTTTTTCTTCAAACTTCTATGCTCTGCTTCCCATTTAAATGGGAATTTCCAACTCTAAGTCATTTCTTTCCTCCTACCTCTGTGCAAAGGTAGTTAGAAATAGCCAGGCAACATCTTGAATGCTTTATTGCTTAGAAATTCCTTTACCAGATACCCTAAATCATGACTTTGAAGTTCAAACTTCCACAGATCCTTAAGGCATGTATGCTATGCATGCAGGTTCTTTGTTAAGGCCTAACATGTATGGTCTTTTCTCCAGTTCCCAATAAATTTCCCATTTCCATATGAGACCTTGTCAGCCTGGACTTCACTGTTCATATCACTATCAGCATTTTGGTCACAACCATTACACCAGTCTCTAAGAAACTGAAAACTTTCCCTCACCTTCCTGTGCCCTCAAACTCTTCTACCTTCTGCCTTGTACCTAGTTCCAGAGTCACTTCCACATTCTATGGTATATTCTAACAATGCCCCACTCCTTGGTACCACTATTTTATATTAGACCTTTCTTGAATTGCTATAAAGAAATATCCGAGACTGGGTATTTCCTTCCTTCCTTCCTTCCTTCCTTCCTTCCTTCCTTCCTTCCTTCCTTCCTTCCTTCCTT
>PVKP010028575.1:0-29970 GCA_004027715.1 Plecturocebus donacophilus
TATCTGGGACTACAGGCATGTGCCACCATGCCCAGCTAAGTTTTAGTAGATAGGGTTTCACCATGTTGGCCAGGATGGTCTCAATCCCTTGACCTTGTGATCCGCCTGCCTTGGCCTCCCAAAGTGCTGGGATTACAGGTGTGAGCCAAAGTGCCTGGCCCACTATTTTTTTCTTAATATTGTTTTGATCTTTTTCTTTTCAAAAATTTGATCTCTTTCCAAAATTACAAGAGCATTAAAAAAAAAAAAGCATCAAAGTTCTATCCTTCCTATTTTCCCACTGGAGGATGAGAGAAAAGAAAGGTCCATATCTATCTAAAATCTGTTAGTAAGTACTTTGGCTGAGTCTTGAAACTAAGATGTCACATATCACATATCAATTACACAGGAATGAGCTGACATTTGCTTCCTGCCAGAAGCAATACACAGATTTGGAGAACTGCTACTCTGAATGTAGTTACAGAAAATAAAATATTTACATTTGCAGGGATCTGGGATTTACCAAGCTAGTATTAAAAGCTGTATGTTAAAAATGAGGACTTAGATTTCAGGGAGTCTGTGGATGTCCTAGGCTTCTTCAGTGTGGGGTCTCTAGCCAGCTTGTGTGAATGTGCTGAAACAAAGAGACAATGCTTTCCTTTACTTCTGGCAGAGTTCGACAGAAGTAATGAAGGAGGTGGTGATAAATCATTAATTCTCTCCTAATACCTCCAGGAAAAGACTGAAATGTTAATACCGAGAGGGCTCCTAGATGCCATGTCTCTCCAGTCCTTATTTTACAAACAAGGAAACTCAGGAAAGGGAGACTGTGACTTTGGTGAGAGCTTCCAGTCCCCTAGTCATCCCTCCTGTATGCCATTCAGAGATGCTGTCCACCTAGAGAAGTTTTGCTGGTGGGACTGTGACTTAGGTTCTCTGCAGCTAAGTCAAAGCAAATGTGAAAATGATGTTCCCTAGATGTATGATCCACAGTAGTGCAGAACAGACAGAGGATTATTGAGAGTAAGAGTGTATACCACTCTCAGAGAACAGCTGATCCTTTCCACCATGCTCTCCAAGGAATTTCAGATAATCCAGATAAACTGGCATTCATCCCAAGTGCCATTTCCATCACTCAGGACAATCTGCTAACAGAAGGTGCCCTGTGCTTCAGAATTAGCTTCAGGCTTTGCCAGCTAGGAACAGCCAGCCATAGACTGGCTTGCTTTTAAAAATATCACTTGGCTATGATGCAGACCTCTAATACAACAGTTGTCTACAGTCTTAATGTAAAATGAAATTAAGTTGAAAGAACTTTCGTACTATGTGAGATCTGTGATCCCTATTTATATATCAGAGGTTTCTAGTATACATATAATTTATTCTTAAAGTATAAACAATATTTTAAACTATAAATATATACATTTGCAATTAGTAATTACTATACAAAATATACTTCTCCTTAATATAAATAGACCAAAGTATAATTACTCTGGTCTATTTATATTAATGAGAAGAGCATATGCAATCCTACTAAACGACATCTTTCTAGGAATAAAATTAACTGTTAAACTATCACTAAAACAATTAAGTTAAAACTTCCCTCATTAAGAAATTAAGCTTTCTTAGTTTCTAAACAATTAAGAAAAAGACGAGTGTCTGCCAGCCGCGGTGGCTCACGCCTGTAATCCCAGCACTTTGGGAGGCCAAGGCAGGTGGATAATGAGGTCAGGAGTCTGAGACCAGCTTGGCCAACATGGTGAAACATCGTCTCCACTAAAAATACAAAAATTAGCCAGGTGTGGTAACATGTGCCTGTCATCCCAGCTACTCAGGAGACTGAGGCAGGAGAATTGCTTGAACCTGATAGGCCAAGGTTGCAGTGAGCCCACATCGTGCCACTGCCCTCCAGCCTAAGTGACAGAGCAAGACTCTGACTAGAAAACAAACAAACAAAAGTGAGTGTCCTTTCTGAAACACACAACATGTTAAGAACTTCTTCTTACTGAAAGTCTGTAGTAGACATGAGAAAACCCAAATTTCAGTTTCCCAGTTCTTGTAGCAAAAGCAGATTTTCAAGCAGTAGATCTTATTCATTATTGAAGATTTCCAACAGCATATGCAAGATGTATTTTCTGGAAATTGGGACATAACACCCAGCACTTGAATTACAGACCACAGGAAAAGTGTTTTTTTCCTGTTTCTCTGCCATACGATTCAATCATATTGAACAAAAGACTCATCCTGTTGTTACTGTTCTACATACAGTGACTATTTTCACTGGTAGTGGAAAGTAATACAGGCTCAGCTAAGAGGAATTAGTCCCCTCGAAGCCTGACTCCTGGGTGACACTGTCCCGCTGCTGCCATCTCCTGCAGAGTCTAGGCGCAGCGGCCATGAGCAGACGGTTTTAAAATTCAGATCACCTTCAGCTGATTTCACCTCACTGACAAAGCCAGCCCTGCTGCATTTGCGGGTATGGATGTGATTACAGGAGAAAAAGTCTTCCTGAAATGGGCTGAAATCAGGAAGGCTTGATCTAGGAGGGAAGGTATCCTTTCCTAACTGTATAACAAGTGACTACAATAGCTAAGGAGTGGAACTGACGTCAAAACCCTGTTCTGTCTCCCTCCTCCCTTCCGCCATTGAAATCAGAAATAGATGCGGAGCCCACAGAATCCTCTCCCGGGGCCCCAGGCCTGCCTCTGCATGTTTTCAAGCTCAATGGCAGAAACACGAGGCCACCTGCCCACCGGCAGCTAGAGGGAGTCGGCTGTGGTCCCAGGACTCCAACCAGGATGGTGTCTGATCCCCAGAGGGCTGGGTGTCTTCCCTGTCCATTCTTATGATGTCAGCCTGCTTGATAGGGTTGCCGTCCAAAAATAAATTAATAATAATAATCAGCGCTGCTTCCTCTTCCTCCCTCTGGGCAGGTTCAGAGCCCACTTCCGAAAGCTCCCTGCGCAAAGGCTCCACGCCCTCTCCAGGGGTTGGCTCTGACCAGCCCTCTCTTCTATTTGGCCCCTCTCAACTCAGTGACCCCACAGGAGATGGCGTCCCCGGAGGCCCAGCGAGTGGTCCCAACCCATGTTGTAAACCCTGGGCAGTTGCTGAAGGCAGATCTTCTGCCAAAGGTAAATGCTGGGTGGAATTCCCAACACGGGAAGTCGCCCTAGTGCAAACTTGCCCTGGAAATACATGGAAATGCTCTCTGATCTGTCAACTCACCCTTCTCAAGGTTCAGAAAGCCTCAGTGACCCAGAGGAATACCAAGGGGGAAATAGTGAGATGGCGGGGCTGTTCCCTGTCCTCCCCGCATCTCCTCACTGTCTAGCCTCATCTTCTCTCTAAGCACCCACCACAGGCACACACATGCAGGCACACGAACTCAGAGCCCCCCCCACACACACACACACTGCCCTCTCTTCTGCCTTGCAGCCAAGTGTGTGACTCCTTGGATGACACAGAAAGGATTTATTTAACAGGAGACTGAATATTTTGAACATGGGAATAACCTGGAAATGTGAATATCTATGAACATTGAATAGGCTGGATTAGCAAGATCAGAGACTGGAAGAAAGGCCAGGTGGGTGTCTTCTCTTCTTTTCCTTCTAACTAGCACTCAGTCAGCCTGTTACACCCTGCGGGTAATTCACACATCGTCCCTGCCTCCCAGTTACCCCTCCTCTGATGCTGGCTTGCAAATGGGCTTTCTTCCATCATTTCGCTCCCAAAACATGTATGAATTGACATTGTTACTTGCCAGACAGGAAATAACATAAAGGCATGAATTCTAGAGGAACTTTGTTTTGGGAAATGAAAATGTAGATTTCAGAAGCCCCTGGGAAAGGAAGACTTACAGGACCAAATAACTGACAAAAATGCTAACTTGCCAGAGAAGAAACACTCAAAACTTCTACTGGCATAAACCTAGATGACTGGGAGAATGAAGGTGCTTGTGCAGAGGAGTGAAAGCAATTTTCTACTCCACCCTTCATAGGTTTCTAGCTGGGTCTCCCTGTCAGAAGTGTCCGAGCCAGAGCAACATCATCTTGAGTGAGGGCTAGGAAAAATGAGGCTGAGCCTTGCTGGTCTGCATTCCCAGAAAGTTGGGGATTCTTAGCCTCTAGAGGTTTACGATTAAGGGAACAGATTGATAACATTTACTAAACAGACCCAGACCTGGGAGTGTCCTGATATCCCAATAGCTTGAGAACAGGAGCATTCCTAATTTTGCTTTAAAGATAATATTGATTCTTGCAAAATAAATTAAGAAAATTAACCCTTTATCACAAACCCTTGTAGCAGAGTACATCTCCCCATTATCTTTTTTTTTTTTTAATCCTTTATATAAACAAGCATTGTACCCAGGGAGGATGCGTTTCTCCTCTTACTTTCGAGAACACTCTGCTCTGTCTGTGGAGTAGCTATTCCTTCACCACTTTACTTTCTTAGTAAACTAACTTTTGCTTTGTACTGTGGACTCGCCCTAAATTCCTTCTTGCACAAGATCCAAGAACCTTCTCTTGGGGTCTGGATGAGACTCCTTTCTGGTAACAGCATGTTGCCCAGACTGGCCTTGAACTCGTGGCCTCAAACAATCCTACAGATTCGACCTCCAAAGTGCTAGGGTTACAGGCGTGAGCCACTGTACCCAGCTGGAACCATCTTTATGAAGATGAATTAAAGCTGTGAGAGATGAAATCAGAAAAGAGGCACCAGGAGTAATGGATTTCATTGGAGAATGAGCCACAGAAACGTGATCATAAGGCAAACGGTGGGGCCTAACCCTGCCTTCTCAGCCCTCAGGATGGGAGACGAGGCTAGAGAAGAGGAGACTGGTGTGAAAATGCCAGTGGGGTGAGTTCTGGCAAAAATGGGGGCACTTTCAGTTTTACTTGGCACCAAAAGGAAAATTCAATGCGCATTCTTTTCTGAATGCCCAAAAGCCTAATGAAGTTTTGCTTTCTTTGTCTCCTCTTTCCAGAATCCTCATCGAGCCTCATTCTCAGACACATCATGAGGTTGTAGAGGCCCTAAGCACTGAGGACACTGTGGTGCCACAAAAATAGACAAGCAGGTCAACATACGGGATGCAAAGGGCATATGCGCTGAAGTCAGAAGAGCCTTCTTCCATATTTTCATTGCAAAATCAGAACTTCAGTGAGTTTTTAAAAATGTTTGCACCCCTGTTTTGCCGATGCCCCAACTAAGAGTCCCACATGCCCCTGGGAATCCCAGCATGGCCTTTTAATCAAGTGCTGCTTCTCAGTCTCCGTGAGAGCCCAGAGCTCTGTGCATGGCTCTTTCTCGTTGTCCCAGGCTGGCCTTGTGCTTTCGTGACTGGGCCAGACTCCTGGGCTCTGTGTCCGATGCAATCAGTGCCAGCTGAATGCCTGGACGTCCTCAGCATGCGGGATGAGACACTGGGCCGGGCCCTTGAGTGTGACACTGTGGCTGTTTCAGGTCAGCTGCAACTCCTGGCCCCAGTATTCTCCCCTATCCCCTCACACTCTGGACAGATTTTCCAGAGCCGCTCTGTCCTTTCCTTTAGCAAAGAGCCTGCTCCTGCTCTCTCTAAGGCAGGGCCAAGCACAGCTCCTGTCCCCCAAGGGCATGTGCCTTTGCACTGCCTGAGGACGTTCCTCCCTCCCAAGGCCTCAGTGCTTTGCTTCTCCGGACAGTTTTCCATTCTCAGGTGAGCACTCAGAGGAGCTCTTCCAGTGAAACAGTTCCAGGTCCACCTGAATCCTTTCAGGAAGGACCTCGTCCCTCTGAATGCTGGCGATCACATTTCAGCACAATTTACGAAGTGCACCTCGTAGAAAAACTTAGAAAGCTTTTCCAGAACCACCAGGCTTAGGCACCCTTCTTCCTTAGCTTCAAAGAAACAAAGATGGTATTTAAGCTCTTTGGGATCTACTCTAGAGACTTCCTCACTGTTCTGGGTCATCGCCCAGGTATCCAGGAGATATACATACTGTTAAACTTCTGTTTGTTTCTCTCTTGTTAATTTGCCTTTTGTTACAGGGAGACTCCCAGCAAGGAACCCATGAGGGTGGAGGTTTATGGGAATGTCTAGATATATTTAGAAATCATAAAATTGTTATTTTGTTATTTCAGGAGAAGCAACAGTATAGCAGAAAGAGGCCAGACTGGGGACAGCCATCCCAATTCTGCAACGAATGGGCTCTGTCATGTGGGGCCTTTCCATGCCTCTGCGTCCTCATCTGAAAATGAGCAGGTCAGACTAGATTTTTCACTACGATTCCTTTAAGTTCTACCATGTGGAGGTTTTTTACATTGCTACCTTATGTGACATAGTTTTGCAATTAAGAATTCCCAAGTTCCTCTTTGCCATTGGTATTTGAGATGTTAAGAATGGAAACACTGATCCCCTCAGACTGTCTTTGCAGAAAACCCTGCATTTTACGGAGATGTCAAAGCAGGGAGTGCTTGGCTGGAACATCTGCCGGCAGTCTCATCTCTTTTTGCAAGATCATGACATTCTGCATGCTCCTGTGGCCTCTTATTTCATGTCGGTAAGAATTTTATTTTTATTTATAAACCTAAGGTAATGTGGTGAATTCCATGGTGGCTCAACCTAACTTCTGAGTAAGCTTTTTTTCTTCCATGCCCCTTCCTTGCAAGCTCTCCCTGCAAATTTTGAAGCAACTTTAATGATGAACACAAAGCCGTTCAGCAAGTGAATGCCAGACCCAGGCAGGAGAGTGTCTCCCCCAACTCACACAGTGAGGGGCCAGTTGTGTGCATCATCCCCAGAACCACCGTGAGGGTGAGCCTGGGAGGGGGTGGCACCCTGCCTGTGATGAAGCCAGCGTACTGTAATGAGCAGGAGCTTCTAGACCCATGGACCACGGGCTCTGCCAATGCTCTCCTTCGAGGGACTCCTCCTGTCACCCAGGCAGGGCCAAATGCTGACACCCACGGGCTCACTCAGAATTGGCTCAGGCTGCAATCATTTCTCTTCTCCTATCTCCCCCCATTCCCTGATGGGGGCAGCTTCTCCTTTGAGAACCGCACATTCCTTCCCAGACAAAAGGGTTCACCACCTACCCTCCTGCTGAAGGCTGCTCCCTTGGGGCCTTCTCAGCACACCTCTTTCTCTAGAACACAAAGTTCACATGCTGAATTTTTACCTTTTAAAAAGTGACTTCGCTTCCTTTCCAACTTGGACCAGGCAGAATGGCTCCCACAGAGAAGGGTGGCGAAAAGAAAAAGGGCCATTCTGCCATCAACGAGGTGGTGACCCGAGAATACACCATCAACATTCACAAGCACATCCATGAAGTGGGCTTCAAGAAGGGTGCCTCTTGGGCACTCAAAGAGATTCAGAAATTTGCCAAGAAAGAGATGGGAACTCCAGATGTGTGCATTGATACCAGGCTCAACAAAGCTGTCTGGGCCAAAGGAATAAGGAATGTCCCATACTGAATCCACATGCGTTGTCCAGAAAACGTAATGAGGAGGAAGATTCACCAAATAAGATCATACTTTGGTTACCTATGTACCTGTTACCACTTTCAAAAATCTACAGACAGTCAGTGTGGATGAGAACTAATTGCTGATCATCAAATACATCAAATAAAGTTATAAAAGTGCCCAAAAAAAGTGACTTCGAATTTTGGCACCAGCAATTCAACACCTGAATAAGATTTGAAAACCTCACAACAAATCACAAATATATATGGGTCCTGTTGAAGGTGATATCGTAGTTCATGTATTCCTCTGTGTGTGTGTGTGTTTGTGTGTGTGTGTGTGTGTGTGTGTGTGTGTGTGTGTGTGTGTGTCTGGCTGTCTGGCTGGCTGTCTCTTTTGAGACAAGATCTTGCTCTGTCACCCAGGCTGGAGAACAGTGGGGCGATCACAGCTCACCTTACCCTTGAACTCCTGGGCTCAAGCAATCCTCCCACCTCAGCCTCCCAAAGTGCTGGAATTACAGGTGTGCACCACCTTTCCCAGTACCTTTCTCTATTTATTTTCATATTCATTTATTCATCCAACAAATATTTACTGAATCATTACTGTGTGTGACACACTGAGATTTCAAAGCCAGAGAAGAGTTGATTTTGGTGGGAGAAATAGGAATATAAACAAATTGCACCACAAAGTACTGGCTGTGCTCCTGGCACTATTAGGCAAAAATACAAAAATTCTTACTGACAAGAAATAAGAGGCCATAGTCCGAGGGCACTGGCTTAGTGTACTCCTTCCCATACTCTACAATTATAAAGGACTTATTGTCCCATTTTACAGAAGAGCAAGCTGAGGCTCAGGGGGACTAATTCACTCAGTGAATTCGTCCTCCTGAAAGAAGAAAGTGGTAAAGTTGGTCCTTTGGGCTGTGTAGCTCTTCTCTCTCCAAAATGGGAAAGGGTTGCCTTGACTGAGGCTTCCTTTGTGGCATGACTTCATGACAGCTGAATCTCCTGATCCTGCCCAGGGTCAACACAGAGAAAGGAGAGAAACCTAGGGTGTCTGGGCTGGAACTCAGGGACCTGTGGCTCCTGTGACAAGCATGTGACGCACCCCTTGGGCAATGGTTTCCTAAGAAAATCTGCCCTGTTCATGCATTAAAAAGCAAAGGAAAGAAAACAAAGAAATCCCTTGAAGCTTTTGTAATAAATTTACCATTCTCTTACCCTGTGAACTTTCATTTATTGAAGACAGCTTTGGGAATAGAGGGATCAATAAAACACCTGAAATCCAAGGCAGAGCAAGATAGCTGAAAACCCTGCAATGATCATGCCCCCACCTTCTTCTGCAGGAACACTGAATTGAGTGCAAACCCACACAAGAAAACACCTTCACAAGAGCTAAAATATCAGGTGAGAGACCACAGGACCCTGTTTTAGCATAATAACAAGAAAAGAGGCATTGAAGAGAGTAGGAAGGACAGCCCGCATTGCCCGCACCATTCTTCCCCCAAGACTAGGCAGCTCAGTGTGGAGAGAGAATCTTTGTGCTTGGGAAAGGGAGAGGGAGGTGACAGTGGCACTTTGCATTGAAACTCACTGCTGGCCCCACTACAGTGGAACACACCACTGGGAAGAATTCAGTGCCCTTGATTCCAGGCCAGTGCTCACAAAGGGAACATTTAGATCTGCCCCAGGCCAGAGGGGAATCCGCCACCCCAGTGGGAGCAACCCCATTTCCAGCCTGCTTCATCCCTGGCTGATTAGAGTGGCTGCTAGGCCTTAGTGACCATGGTCCTTTGGCAAGCCTTCGTGCCGCACTAGTCTGAGGGGCTGTGGGCTTAGGGTGCAACCCAGCCTGACACCAGCTGCAGCAGGCATGGGAGTGCTCACGTCACTCCTTTCCCAGCTCCAAGCAGAGCAGTGTGGAAAGAGACTCCTTCAGCTCAGAAGAAGGAGAGGGGAGGGTACAGAAGATTTTGCCTTGGAACTTACTACCAGCTGTGCCACAGTAAAAGACAGCATTGGGGACAACCCTGAAGCCCCCGATTTTAAGCTGTTGCTCCTGGACAGTGCGTCTAAAGCCTTGCTGGGCCAGCAGGGAATCTGCTATAACAGTGAGACAGACCTCAGTCCTGGCCAACCTCATCACTGGCTGACTAAAGTCGCCTTGGGCCTTGAATAAACACCAGCAGAAATCAGGCAGTAGCTGTCTTAGGCCTTGACAAGCCCTCATACTGCACTGGTCTGGGAGGTCATGGGCTTCAAGTGTGATCCAGCATGGTGCCAGCTGCAGTGACCATGGGAGTACTCCTGTCATCCTGAGGGACTTCTCTTCTGATTCACGAGGGGTGTGGTTTCAAAGCCAGGAGTTTCCCGGCTCCATGCGTCCATCAGGAACCAGACTTCCCGAGCGACGTGATTTCAAAGGCAGGAGTTTACCAGCTCCACGCTTCCATCCAAGAATCAGAGGAGTTTCACATGCAAAGTTCTTTATCTGAGCGGGCTAGGTGGGGAAAGCCAGGTGGGCTCCTTTGTCCCAAAAAAACCCACTGAAAGCTCTGGGAGGAGGGGGCTCTGTAACTCAGAGTTGTGGACCAAGTAGCCAATCCAGTATCAGAGTCAAAGATCAATCACTCCAGAGGAAGTTTGAAAGAACTCCTCTCATTGGAGGAGAAAATGAATGGGGAGGGAATAACTCACGGGCTAAAACCCCAGCTTCTCCCTACCTATACAAATTCCTTCTCTGGGTCCCCTCCCACAACAGCATGGGAGCTGTCTTTCTTTCTCTCTCTCTGTCTAATAAATTGCTTTTCCGCAAAACTCTTTGGGTCCACGATATTTACTCCAACGGCAAACTCACCGCACCTCTGGGGCCCCTTTCCCCATTCTTTGGGGTTAGCGAGGCTAAGAACCTCTTGGATAGGGGGGCAGCTGAGTAGGCTCCTCCGGTTACAATCCCATCCCCAACTCCAGACTTACAGAATGGAGAGAGAAGCCTTCTCTTTCTCTTAGGAGAAAGAGAGGGAAGTGAGTGAGGGGCTTTGCCTAGAAACCCAGGGGATTCTCCCTAATCTTACCCAGGTACTTCAGAGCTAGGTGTTATAGGAGTCTGCAAGACGACCACAGCATACTAGAGCTTAGGGTGTCTTCTTGGATTAAATAAGGCACCAGTGACCAGCCCTGGAGAGATAAAGATATGTGACCTCTCAGGGAATTCAAAACAGTTTTTATGAGGAAGCTCAATGAACTTCAAATAACACAGAGATGCAATCAAAAAATGTATAAATATTTAACAAAGAGATTGAAATAATCTTTAAAATCAAACAGAAGTCCTGGAGCTGAGAAATTCAATCGCTGAGCTGAAAAATGAGTAGCTAACAGTAAAATTGATCAAACAGAAGAAAAAAAATCCATGAGCTCAAAGATAGGCTATTTGAAATATAGTCAGAGGAGGAAAAAGGGAAATAATTTTTAAAAGAAACAGAACATGTACAAGATCTACAGAACAGTCTTAAAAGAGCAAATCTAAGAGTCATTGTCCCTTAAAGAGGGGTAGAAATTTGATTCAAATAAATAACAACAGAGAACTTTCCAAACCTAGACAAACATAGGACTATCCAGATACAAGAAGGTCAAAGATCACCAAGCAGATTTAACCAAAATAAGACTAACCAAAATAAGACTACCCCAATGCATATAACAATCAAACTCCCAAAGGTCAAAAACAAAGAGAGGATCCTAAAAGCAACAAGGGAAAAGAAGCAAATAACATCTAAACGACCTCCAGTATATCTGGCCACAGACTTTAAAGTGAAAGCATTACAGGCCAGAAGGAAGTGAGATAACATATTCGAAGTGCTGAAGGAAAAAACTGCCAACCAAGAACTATAACCAGCAAAGGTATCCTTCAACATAAAGCAGAGTTAAAGACTTTCCCAGACAGCAAAAGCTGATGGAATTCATCACACCAAACCTGTCTTACAAGAATGCTAAGGGAGTTCTTCTATCTGAAAGAAAAGGATACTAATTTGCAACAGGCAGACATGTATAAAACTCACAGGTAAAAGTAAGTACACAGACAAATTCAGAATACTCTAATACAGTGATTGTGATGTAGAAATTCACATCCTTAATATGAAAACTAAAAAAAAAAAAATCTATTAAACATAGTGTTAACTACCACAATGTGTAGAGAGATAGGCAATATAAAAAGATGTAAATTAAGACAATAAAAACCTAAATGTGGGAAGAGAGATGGTAAAGTGCAGAGTTTTTCAGTTTTTCCTTCCTTGTTTGTTTCTTTCCTCTTCTTTGCAGTCACAGTTAAGTTGTCATCGTTCAAAATAACTTGTTATAACTTTAAGATGTTTTGAGTAAGCTTCATGGTAATCACAAAGCAAAACCTACACTAGTACAATAAAAATAAGAGGCAAAGAATTAAAACATACTTCCAGAAAAAATCACTCTCCACAAGGAAGATATTAAGAAAGGAAAAAAAAAAAGAGGCATTACATAATAGAGAATAAATAACAAAAATGTAGGAGTAAGTCTTTACCTACAAATAATAACATTAAATGTAAATAAACTAAATAATCCAATTAAAAGACATGAGTGGCTGAATTTTTTAAAAACTCAACTATATGCTGCCTACAAGAAATGTTCTTCACCTACAAAGACATACATAGACTGACAGTGAAGAGATGAGAAAAGATATTTACTGTAAATGGAAACCAAAAAGAAAAGTAGTAGCTGTTTTTATCAGATAAAATAGACTTCAAGTCAAAAACTGTAAAAGGAGATAAAGAAGACAATTATGTAATAATAAAAGGGTTAATTTAGCAAGATAATATGAGAATTATAAATATATATGCACCCAACATTGGGTCACCAAAATATGTAATGCAAATATTAATAGATTTAAAAGAAAGACAGATCTCAATAGAGTAAGAGTTGGAAACTTCAACACACCACTTTTGGCAATGGATAGATCATTCAGACAGAAAATCAACAAAGCAACATTAGAATTAACTGACACTCTAAACCAAATAGACCTAACTGACATTTACAGAACATTTCATCCAACTTCTGCAAAATACAGTCTTTTCATCACATGGAATATTCCCCAGGCTGGACCATATGTTAGGCCATAAAACAAGTTCTCAACAAATTCAAACAAATCAAAATCATATCAAGTATCTCTTTGACCCCAATGGAATAAAATTAGAAATCAATACCAAGACAAACTTTGGCAATTTTCCAAATACATGGAACTGGTCTGGGTACAGTGGCTCATGTCTGTAATCCTAGTACTTTGGGAGGCTGAGGCAGAAGGATTGCCTGGGCTAAGGAGTTTCAGACCAGCCTGAGCAATATGACAAAACCCCACCTCTACAAAAAATACAAAAATTAGCTAGGTATGGTGCCACCTGCCTGTAGTCCCAGCTACACAGGAGGCTGAGGTGGGTGGATTGCTTGAACCCAGGAGGTCAAAGCTGCAGTGAGCCATAATCACACCATCACACTCTGGCCTGGGTGACAGAGTGAGACCCTGTCTCAATAAATAAATTAAAGAACATACACATGGAAATTAAACAATTTGCTCCTGAATGACCATTAGGTCAATTAAGAAATCAAGAAGAAAATTTTAAAACTTCTGAAAACAAATGAAAATGGAATTACAACATACCAAAACCTATGAGGTATAGTAAAGGCAATACTGAAAGAGAAGTTTATAGCAATAAATGCCTACTTCAAAAAAGTAGAAAGACTTCAAATAAACAACCTAATGATGTACTTCAAGAAAGTAGGAAAGCAAGAACAAACCAAACATAAAATTAGAAAGAAAGAAAAAATAAAGATTAGAGCATAAATAAATGAACTTGAGACTAAAAAATACAAAAGATCAACAAAACAAAAACTTGGATTTTTGTAAAAACAAAAAGCAATAAATGTTTAGCTAAACTAAGAAAAAAAGAGAGAAGATCCAAATAACTAAAGTCAGAGACAAACAAGGAGTCATTACAACTGATACCACAGAAATACAAATGCTCACTAGAGACTCTTATGAACAACTTTATACCAAAAAATTGGAAAACCTAGAAGAAATGGATAAATTTCTGGACATATACAACCTCCCAAGATTGAATCATGGAGAAACAAACCTGAACAGAACAATATGAGTAATGAGATTGAAGCTGTAATAAATAGTCTCCCATCAAAGAAAAGCCCAGGACCTGATGTCTTCTTTGCTAAACTCTACCAAACGTTCAAAGAAGAATTAACACCAATTCTACTCAAACTATTTTTAAAATCCTAGGGAATACTTCTGAACTCATTTGATGAGGCCAACATTATTAATACCAAAACCAGACAATAACCCAACAAAAAAAGAAAACTACAGGCCAGTATTACTGATGAACATAGAAGCAAAAATCCACAACAAAATACTAGCAAACAGAATTCAACAACACACTAAGAAGATTATTTACCATAATCAAATGGGATTCATCTTAGGAATGCAAGGATGATTCAACATAAGCAAATCAATGAATGTGGTAAAATACATTAACGGAATCAAGGACAAAAACTATATGATTAATAGGTACTGAAAAAGCATTTGATAAAATTCAACATTGCTTCATGATAAAAATCCTCAACAAACTGGGTATAGAAGGAACAGATCTCAGAACAATAAAGCCCATATGTGACAAACACACAGCTAACATCATAGTAAACAAGGAATAATTGAAAGCCTTTCCTCTAAGATCTAGAAAAGGACAAAAATGCTTATTTTCACCACTTTTATTCAGCATAGTACTGAAATTCCTAGCCAGAACAATTAGGCAAGAGAAAGAAATAAAAGGCATCCAAATTGGAAAGGAACAAGTCAAATTGTTCTTGTTTGCTGGTGACATGATTTTATATTTAGAAAATCCTAAAGACTCTACCAAAAAACTGTTAGAACTGACAAACAAATTCAATAAAGTTGCAGCATACAAAAGCAATGTGCAAAAATCAGCAGCATTTCTATATGCCAACAGCACACAGTCTGAAAAATAAATCAAGAAAGCAATCCCATTTATAATAGCTACAACAAATTAAAATACCTAAGAATAAGTAGTGAAATTTCCAAGGAAATTTCAGTTTTAATTGTAGAAATATTTCCCAAGAAGTATAATTGTAGAGACAATTAGAACTGTGAAACACTGGTGAAAAAAGTTGAAGAGGACACACATAACAAGGAAAGATATCTCATGTTCATGGATTGGAAGAACTAATATTGTTAAAATGTTCACACTACCCAAAGCGATCTACAGATTCAATGCAATCCCTATGAAAATACCAATAATAGGCCGGGCACAGTGGCTTAGGCCTATAATCCCAGCACTTTGGGAGGCCGAGGCGGGCAGATCACCTGAGGTTGGGAGTTGGAGACCAGCCTGACCAACATGCAGAAACCTGGTCTCTACTAAAAATACAAAAAATTCACCAGGCGTGCTGGTGCATGCCTGTAATCCCAGCTAAGGGAGGCAGAGGCAGAAAAATTGCTTGAACCCAGGAAGCAGAGATTGCAGTAAGCCAAGATTGCACCATTGTACTCTAGCCTAGGAGACAAGGGCAAAACTCTGTCTCAAAAACAAACAAACAAACATACAAAAAAAAAACTAAAAAAAAAAACATTCTTTACAGAAATAGAAAAAAAAATTTACAATTAATATGGAATCACAAAGACTCCAAACAGCAAAAGCAATCTGGAGCAGAAAGAACAAAGCTGGTGCCATCACAATAGCTGACTTCAAATTGTACTCCTAAACTATAGTAACCAGAACAGTGTGGTACTGGCATAAAAACAGACACCTAGACTCATGAAGCAGGATAGAGAACCCAGAAATAAGTCCACATATTTATAGCCCACTCATTTTTGACGAAGGAGCCAAGAACATACATTAGGGAAAGGGCAACCTCGTCTATAAATAGTACTGGGAAACTGGCTGTGGATATCCATATGCAGAAGAATGAAACTAGACCCCTATCTCTTGCCGTATTCAAAAGTCAAATCAAAATGAATTAAAGACTGAAATGTAAGACCTGAAATTATGAAACTACTACAGGAAAACATTGTGGAAACACTCCAGGACATTGCTCTGGGCAAAGATTTTTTGAGTAAGACCTCAAAAGCACAGGCAACAAAAGCAAAATAGACAAATGTAATTAAACTAAAAAGCAAAGGAAACAATCAACAGAGTGAAAGGACAACTCACAGAATGGGAGAAAATATTTCCAAACTAGCCATCTGACAGAATATATGAGGAAATCAGGCGACTCAGCAGAAAATAAAAGCTCAGATAATACAATGAAAAGAGGCAAATGATCTGAATAAACATTTCTCAAAAGAAAATATGCAAATGACCAACAGATGTATGAAAATATGATCAACATCACTAGTCATAAGGGAAATGCAAATCAAAACCACAATGAGATGCCATCTCACCCCAGTTAAAATGGCTATAATCAAAAAGACAAAAATAACAGATACTGGCAAGCAAGTCAAGGAAGGTGAACCCTCATGCAATGTTGGTGGGAATGTAAATTAGTACAGCCATTGCAGAAAACAGTATGGAGTTTTCTCAAAAAACTAAAAATAGAACTACCCTGCAATCCAGCAATCCCACGACTGAATATTTATGCAAAAGACAGGCAATCCACGTATTGAAGAGATATATGCACTCCTGTGTTTATGGCAGCACTATCATACCAGTCAAAATATGAACTCAACCCAAGTGTCCATGAACAGATGAATGGATAAGGAAAATGTTGTATATATACACAATGGAATATTATTCAGCCAAAAAAAGAAAGAAATCCTGTCATTTGCAGCAACATGGATGGAACTGAAAGACATTATGAGAAGTGAAATAAGTCAGGTACAGAAAGACAAATATCACAGGTTCTCACTCACATGTGAGAGCTAAAAAAACAGCCAATCTCATGGAGGTAGAGAATAGAATGATGGCTACCAGAAGCTGGGCAGGGCAGGGGAGTGGGGGTTAAAGAGAGGTTGGTTTATGGATACAAATACACAGATAAAAGAAATAAGCTTTAATGTTTGATAGCACAGTTTGGTGAATATAATAAACAGTCATTTATTTTATATTTTTAACTAGCTAGAAAATAATATTTGGAATGCTCCCAACACAAAGTGATGAGAAATGTTTGAAGTGAAAGCTATCTCAGTTTCCCTGATTTGATCATTATATATTATATGCACATATGTATTTTGATACATAGTGTATCAAAATATTACATGTACTCCATTAATATGTAAAATCACTCTGTATCAATAAGGAAAAATAATAATAATAAAGGCTAAGACTGAACGTGTTCCTTCGAAAGGCCAAATTAAAGTCTTGGCAGTCATTAGCATAGAAGACAGTTGCAATCACCTGTGAAAATACCTACAAAACCCGATCAGACTGCTGGAACTCAGTTCACATGGTAGCTGTCCCCTTGTTCTGCACACAAGGTGAGAACCTGGCCTACTCCCTAAGCCCTGAGATGTTCTTAGAGGGAACAGTTTAGGATTGGAGTTCTCTGACAACACCCCTGAATCCTCCATATCTTTCAAAGCCTTGGTCCCAGCATTCCTGGCGGATGAAGGAAACAGCCCCTTGAAGCCTCCACGTCACCACCACCCATCTGAGGCAGCACTCAGAGGATGCGTTTGGAAGGTGGGGAGGCAAGGGGCCAGGAGGCCTTTTAAGGTACTTGCCATCCAAAGGCACTGTCATCACCCCAGCCGATGTATATCAAGAATACTATCTCGGAGATAATACTTCCAAGAATATCAAGAAGATGGGCAGGAGAGAGGACAGAACCTATGTCTCCTGGGTCCTGGGTCACCTTTCCCCAATTCCCTGAGCTGAAAGATAAAGGTGATGTCGGCAGGGGTTGGCAAGGATGAGGAAGAGGAAGAAAGACCAGCAGGGTCAGAGAAGTGCAGCTGGAGTCCTGTTTCCACACCGCTGTGGGTGACTGCAGACTATGCTGCACTTGTGGAGTTGAGGCAATGCCTGGTTTTATTAATATTTTCATGGAAGGGATTGTAATCAAAACACAGACACTGTGTTTGCACTGTAGATTCTCAATAAATAATCTATAAAAGATTAAATGAGCATGTATCACAGATTAAAATCATTGGCAAATTAACCAAGTGGAATTTACATGCTTGGAGTCCAAGAAGCTGAAGTGATGATTTGCATGTGGTTCAGGAAGGCTTCCTGGAAGGGAGATGGCAGGTGAATAATGGCACGACAGGCATTCCAGGTCACATGAATAGCATGTGCAGGGCTGTGAGCTGCTGTGAGGGCTAGTTTATACCTTGGTAAGAAGTTTGCTATAATGAGACATAAAATATGGGATGGGGAGAAGTGGAAAGTGATATTTAAAAGGCTAAGTTTTTAGTGAGAAATGTAGACTTGTTCTATAAAAGCTAGACATCAACTAAAGTTTTTAAAGAAAATGGGACAATTAGGATTTATTTTCAGAAAAACTGGGTAGGAATGTAAAGGAGCAAAAATTCTAGAAATTTCTACAGCAGAAATTCTAGAAATTCTGGTGGTGGTGAATCTACCTAAAAGGCTGCTGTCTTTGTGAGAGGTGGTCACGTGATGAAATGGGATTAAAAACTTGGGGTCAATTTGGGGAACAAATCTGAGCTACACAGGCACTGCTGACATAATAATAATTTAGAACAAGTTGGATAAGGAAAGTGAAAGAAGAAAGAAAATAGGAGTGTTTTTAGGCAGAATACAATGAGTTCCATTTTCAACATGTTAGATTAGAATACCTGAGGGGCACCCAGAATGAATAAATGCAAAAATGGGACTGTAGCTCAATTCAGAAATAGAGCTTGAGATATTGACTTTGGAGTCATCAGCGTATGATGCTAGTTGTAACCACCTGACATGGATCAGATGACTCAGAAGGATTGCAGAGGATAAGAAGAGAAAGGACACATTCCTAAATAATAAGACCGAAAGGGAGAGGTTGACAAGAAGATGATGGTCCTAGAGTTTAGAAGGAGGATCAAGGAGAAAAAAAGGGAGAAGAGCAAAGACATGGGAATGTTTGAAACCAAGAAATAATAACATAGAGAGGGAAACTATGCAAGCTCCAACCAGGGAATGCATGCCCTGAACACTGGCTCTTCAAGGTGGTGGGCAGGTGGGCTGCCAGTCCACACACAGGGTTTAGATGCACAGCAGCGCCTTCCTTGACACTCTCAGAGAACGAGCTTCCATCTCTCTTGGGCTGGCTTATCACAGCCACGGATTGTGGCCCTCAAGACTCACACCCCAAGATGCAACAGTCAAAGCACACTGAAGAGTTCATGTGTAAGCTTTTGGAAAAGGTGGAAGACACGTCTCAGGCCAATGTTGAAGACAGTAAAGCAGGTGGCAAAGGTCTGCTTTCCCCTGCTAAGGAGGGCCTTCACCTTCCTATATGCCAATTTTCATTTTATCCACTTTTCAATGACAGCTCTTAAAATCTTTAACCGAACCTTCCAGTGAACAGAATCGTTTCTCCCAACACCCCACAGTATTTGTGATTCTCACTGGACTCACTGTGTACTAATCACCCTCCATCCCTCTACATTGTTATTTAATACTGTATGCATGACTCTGATTCCCCAACACAGAGTAAGTTTACCCCAGACAACATCTGGCCTATGGAAATGTATGAACTCTGATATATGTTTAAATGAGTGATTTTCCTGGCCATCTGAACAGCAAGGACCTCTAGGTGTTTTCCAATTGACGGCAGTGCAAGGTGGGCATTGTGAATCAGATCACTCACAAGCAGCACATTTGTGAAGCCTAGATAGTGCATCCTAGAGCCTCTATCTTCCCCCTGGGGTTTCAGTCCAAGCATGACCAAAAACTGTAGAGCCAAGGAAGCAGTTCGAGGCTGAATTATGCTTGGGAAATGAGAATACAGTACTCGCCTGGGCTTCAGAGGGCGTAAATGACTCAGCCATTTGTAGTGTATTCCAACTTGATTAAATACAGATGTCCTGAGTTTGTGAGCAACGCTGGGAGATTGCATCACTTTCTAGGTTGAGACCCAGTAAAGGAGGTCAAAGGAAGGAAGAGATGGGGACGGAGAGGCTCTCAGACCACCTTCCACAAAGCACTTTAGAAGAAGTGTTCAAACTCTGGTTGTCCTTGGCGGGAGTCCTTGGATTTACTTTTCACAGGGGCTATTTGTTGCTGGCTGTTTTGCAAGTCAAACAGGTAACCCAATTCAAATAGAAAAAGTGAGTAAGGCCATTGGGACAACATAATTTTACCTTTGTTATAATGGAGCTAGTGTGCACTGGAAAAAATATGGCTTGTGCCTGTGTAGAGTGGACACCTCACCCCAGAAAGAGAGAGCCATGACCACTCTGTCCAGGTAGGGCTGTCCTGCAGAGTTCTCTCTCTTGGGCGGGCCCCCCATAAAAGCTGCAGCCTTGAAGAAGCCACGAGGAATGTGGTCTTCGACTGGGAGACCAGCCGTCAAGAGTGGGAACAGAGAAGGCTGGGCTGCTGCTTCCTAAGTTACCTATTAGGAATCCAATGATCTCTGGGGTTTGCGTTAGGGTGCTTCCTCCACACAAAAATGGAACATCCCCAGTAAGACAGACCCTCACCCCAACTTATAATACATATGCAGGTTACGTAAGGAAGACAAGAGATTCACCACAAACTTACAGCTTGACAACTATGTTAGGCCAGGCCCTTTCACTTTGAGGCGAAAGACAACAGGAGAGCAGGTTCTGAGGCATCAAATGACGAAGACCACAGGGAACATCCTGAATTAGCAGATTTGTCTTAGAAAAAACTCGCCTTTTACATATGAGTAAAAACATCATCTGAATCCTGCTCCCCAAACAAAATGAGAGAATTTAGGCCGGGTGTGGTGTTTCGCACCTGTAATCCCAACACTTTGGGAGGCCAAGGCTGGAGGATCACTTCAGATCAGGAGTTTGAGACCAGCCTGGGCAACACAGTAAGACCCCATCTCTACAGAAAATACAAAAGTTAGCCAGGTATAGTGGTGCACACCTGTAGTCCCAGTTGCTCAGGAGGCTGAGGCATTGAGGTTGCAGTGAGCTTTGAGCACTGCCCTCCAGTCTGGGTGAAAGCACGAGACTCTGTCTCGAAAAAAAAAGAAAAGAAAAAGGAAAAGAAAATGAGAGAATTTACGTTCCTGATAAGCATCTTAGAAACTCCATGGTGCAGACCGGTTGGTGATGGGTAACCATGTCAACTTAGTGAGACGGATTTCATGGGAAGAACACTAGACTAGAAGAGCTAAAGTCCAGTCTTGGCTCCACACGTGAGTGTGAGTGAGTGTGAAAGTGAGTGGGGGAGGGCATGAACCTGGGCAAGTTCCTTAACCTCTGAGGCCCACGTTCTCAAACGTGAATGTCTTTATACGTCGCCTGAAGAGTTTGTTTAAAATGCAAGTTGCTTTGTGGTGATTACTTCACCAGGTAGACGTATATCAAAACATTACATTGTACACCTTAAAATACACTTTTTGTTAATTATACCTCAATAAAAATAAAAAGTCAGATTTCTTAAAAGGCAAATTTCTGAACTTCATCTTAGAAGTTCTTATTTCCTGTGTCAGGAGCAGATATCAGAAACCCAATTTTAAAATAAATGCTTCTGATGTAGATGACCTATGGGTTATAATGTGAGGAAAACTGAGATTGGTTTCTGATGAGTTAAGTTAGCATAATTTTTTTCCTTTGTTTCTTCTGAGGTCTCAGAAAGCAAAAAAAAAAAAAAGACAATCTATATAAAGTCATGCTGTAAATTGAAGATACTATACAACTACAGAACATTCTGTGAATAAAACTTCTATTAGTCCCCATAAAACCTTTTGTATCCCCCACTAAAATCGTCCAGATTCTTTGCTAGGTATGTAGTATATTGGGCACGGAGTCTTTTATGATTTCTGTATCTTACTCCGAATTCTAATCTTCACCGACTTTATGTGGGTTTTTTCCTTTCCATTTTTCCCAAAGGTCCAAAGCTTCCTTGAGTTTGGGGTTTTACGTGATCTTGTCAATCAGTCTTCATCCAGTTGCATTTCACTTGCAACAGATGCTCTTCGAGCCCCTGTGCTGTCAATCTCGTCATGAAAAATCACACACAGATGCAGAGCTGTCAGTAGCACAGGTTTGCGACAGATTTGGGACATCAGAGCCATACTGAGTCCCATGGGAATTTACCCAGGCCCTGGGACTTGGTCCAACTTTGGTTGGCGATGCTTTTTATTTCTGGCTTCGCTGCTCCTGCACTTTCTGTCCAAAGCTGTCTCTGACCCTTGGTTGACATCCTCCATTAACAGTCCTTCAGTACACAACAAGGGGCTACACCTAGACACCAGTCTTTCAGAGGCACCGGTCCCAAGGGCTGGCTGGGGCATGGGATTTATACAGACCTCGGTTCTGTCCTTCCCAAACTCCCTGACACCCAACACACACATCCTCTGTGCTTTATTGAATTCTCATCCTTTCCTCTTGTTCTAACTCAAATAAGCAGTACTGTTCCTTCTGTTCTGGCCTGTCAGCCAGTGAACAGGCTGAAATGAATGTGAATCAATGAATACATAAGTGATACAGATACGAGAGAGTCAGTGAAGTGATAGTTAACTCTTGGGGCTGTGTGGGCCAGGGTAAGGACAGAGCGGAACTCCGCTGAGGGTGGCCAGGGCCTGAATACAAAGTATAAATGGCATGAGGGTCTACTGACATGGCAACTTGGAAAGTCTGTGTAACTCTATCACGCTTCCAGCTATTGTCATTTCTCCAACTTTAGGTTATTCTTTCTTTTAAGAATACTTTCTTCTGCTACTCTGCAGCTGGGATGCTTATAAGCCAGTTAATTGGTGCCAACATAAAGAAAGGCCCTCTGGTTCCATTTTGTTAGGTTTTAGGGGACATTTGAGCCAAGAGAATTGTGACATCCTCATACATTAATGAGTTATCTATGACCTGGGCATTTTGGAACGAAAGTGTGGTGTGGAATGTGGCCAAATCATTCATGCAGTGTGTAAATGCATTCACTTCCTCCTCATACATTGTAGACGACATGCTGGGGTCTAGCACAGAGGGGTTGGCACCAGGCCAACAGTGAACAAGACATCCTGGCCTTTCCGAGGTCATCTCAAAAGAAAGAAGAGGAGTCAACAGGCAAGTAAAATAGGCTGCAACAGAAGGTTCTGTTTTGTTGTGTTTGTTCTGGGAAAAAACTGCTCCCCTCACAGTGTATCTATGGTGCCGTGAAATTAGAAAACAATGTTGAAAACTCTGTTCACATTAGATGCTTACCAGAACACTCCATGGGAGAAGTTGTGTTCCTGAGTCATGGAGAAGCTGAGCAGGCAGATAGAACTGATATCACGAGCCAGAATATTTTGTGGGTCCAGGGTCCATCTTTCATCACTGCCATGCGAGTGAGCTGTGAAGTGGGAAGGGATGGTCTATGGACTGGACCTCAGATGCTAAAGAAGAATGAAGACTCTAGGAAGCAATATTTGGTATAAAACTTGCTTTGGAAGAAGATGTCGAGGCAGCAGCTTCTTTGGCTCCTGGCTCCTCAAAGTTGGCAAGACCTAGGTGCTTGTTAGAAGTGTCAAATCTCATGCTACACCCCAGATTTCCAGAACTAGGTTATGCATTCAGTAAAATCTCCAGGTGGTTCATAAGCACATAACAGTTTCAGCAGTGCTGATCTACAACTGGAAAGAAGGTACAGCTTAGGGCATATCTCAGAAGTCTAGACCTGGAAAGAAGGTGCAGCTTAGGGCATATCTCAGAAGTCTAGACCTGGAAAAAAGATACAGCCTAGGATGAAGACAAGAGTTGGAGGAGACAGAGTAGGCACAATGCAAAGAAGCCCAAGAAAGTGCTGCTACAGAGGACTATCCAGGGATTGAGCACATCTTGTACTGAATAAACTGCTTGCTGCTTTTTCTGGGACCTCTCCTTATAACCTGAAATCATCTGCCTTTATAAAACCAATAGTAGCCAAGATTTCGATGACTCCATACACTCTTCCAAGCACTTTACCTGTATCAATTCATTTAATCTTCACAACCCATAAGGGGGTTACTAATATTCTCTTCATTCCACAGATGAGAAAATTGAGGCACTGAGATGAAGTGGCTTCCCCTAAAAGCCCACATGGCTAGCAAGTACCAGACCAGGATTCAAACCCAGGCAGTGCCATCCTTCACCAACATGCTCTTGTGCCTTGGAGGATCTTAAGCTGTTTTGTATTTGCATTTTGTTCTTTTAGTTTTCCCTGGTGCTGTGGTTTGATTATGTCCCCCAGGAAAGCATGCATTAGAAGCTTAATCTCCAATGCAACAGTATTGGGAGGTGGGGTCTAATGAGAGGTGTTTAGGGTGTAAGGGCTACACTCAAGTAGATGGATTCATGCCAATTACAAAGAGACTTCAGGCTAAAAGCTCAGTCTCTCACTTGCTTTCTTGACCTGCAATTCCTTCTGCAATGTTATGAAAATGCAAAGAAGGCTCTCACCAGATGCTGAGTGCCGTGCCCTTGGACTTCCCAGTCTCCAGAATCATGAACCAAATGTCTTAGTCCATTTTGTGTTGCTATAACAAAATGCCACAGACTGGATAATTTCTAAAGAAAAGAGATTTATTTCTTATAGATCTGTAGGCTGGGAAGTCCAAGTTCAAGTGGCTCACATCTGGCAAGAGCCCTCATGCTGTGTCCTCCCATGGTGAAAGGTGAGAGGGTAAGAAAAGGTAGAAGAGAGGGAATACAAGGTCAAACTAACCCTTTTCTCAGAAGTCCACTTCCACAATAACAGCATGAATCCATTTATGAAGGTGGAGCCCTCATTACCTAATCACCTCTTAGAGGTCTCACCTCTCAACACTGTTGCATTGGGGATTAAGTTTCCAACACATCAACTTTAAGGCACACATTAAAACCATAGCACAAAAATAAATTCCTCACTCCAGCCTGGGTAGCAGAGCAAGACCCTGTCTCAAAATAATAATAATCATTTTAAAATTAAATAATTTCTTTTCTATATAAATTACCCAGTCCATAGCAGCTCAAAGGAACTAAGATGCTTACAGTGTCTGCTTTGGTTTGTTTATTTGATTTTACTATCCTAACTCTACAGTCCTAAAGAGAAATAAGAGGCAGAGACAGGTGTGTCCTAGGCTGTCCCCTCCCCTGGTCTCCTGCCCTGTCATCTTTCACCAAAGCATGCAAACTGGCAGCCCAGGGGCTGAATTCAGCCCACAGTGTGTTTTGCTTCACTGTAGGGGTTTTAAACATCAGAAATTTATTTTATTATTTATTTGTTTGAGACATATTCTCACCCTGTCACCCAGGCCAGAGTACAATGGTGCAATCTTGGCTCACAGCAACCTCCACCTCCTGGGTTCAAACGATTTTCCTGCCGCAGCCTCCCAAGTAGCTGGGATTACAGATGCCCGCCACCACGCCTGGCTAATTTTTTAAATATTTAGTAGAGACAGGGTTTCATCATGTTGGCCAGGCTGGTCTTGAACTCCTGACCTCGTGATCCACCTGCCTCGACCTCCCAAAGTGCTGGGATTACAGGCATGAGCCACTGTGCCTGGCCCTAAAAAATCAGAAGTTTTTACACAAAAATCTATATATTCATGTTTGCTCTCTCTGGTTGCCACAGTACTCACCACATTCTGAGGTCTAATTTCTGGTAGCTTCATTTGTTCACACTGTGCCTCCAAAACAAAATGATGTATTTCTCCCATTTATCTCCTCCTATAAACTACCAGTTCCATAAGACTGCATGTCTTCAGCTGGGTGCGGTGGCTCATGCCTGTAATCCCAGCACTTTGGGAGGCCGAGGTGGGCGGACCACCTGAAGCCGAGAGTTCGAGACCAATGTGACCAACATGGAGAAACTACACATCTATTAAAAATACAAAATTAGCTAGGTGTGGTGGCACATGCCTGTAATCCCAGCTACTCGGGAGGCTGAGGCAGGAGAATTGCTTGGCCCTAGGAGGTGGAGGTTGTGATGAGCCAAGATCATGCCATTGCACTCCAGCCTGGGCAACAAGAGTGAAATTCTGTCTCAAAAAAAAAGCACGTCTTCTTTTAGTTATGGGTGTCCCCTAAACCCAGCACTGTGCCTGGAATAATCAGCTGGCTTGCAGATCCATGCTTATCACATTGCGTATTCTTGAGGAGGAGCAAAATGCAGAGCAGGTGGGAAGTAATGCCTCCAAGGAATGGCTGTGGAAGTGAGAACAGGGGAGTTATCCTGAGTCTCCTAGACTAGATGGAGAAGGCTTTTGTACAATCTTTGTGGTTCATGGTGATCCAAGGACAAATCGTTCCTTCAAAGCAAGCTGTTGGGAAATCCCTTTTCTCATTGAAAATTGTAGTATTCCATGGAAACTTGCCATGTTATATCAAGTAGCTGATTTCTTAATAAGTGAATTCATCTCCTTTTCTACAGTAGCATTCTCTTGTCTTCATTCGCCATCTGTCCTTTTGAATTTATATTAATGAATCCCTTCCAAGACATTCACAGGTTCTGATGTGGGATAAATGTGTGCAAAAATGCTCCACTGCCAGGAAGGCTGTTCTGTTCCCCACCCTCACTGGTTCCAATAAAGATGTTCTTCCCTGGGCTCTGCTTCTCAGAGGTGTAAGCATTTGTGACTCATCGACGCAACACTAAAATTCACTTTTTAAGGGAATATAGTAGTGCTCTCTTAAAGGACACTATCAATAAGGCCAGCTGACTGTGACTGACTGTTGAAAGAACAAAGCTTCCATATTTTCCACTTGTCAATTCAATTCTGGAATAGCTGTGGCAATGAAAGATTTACCATTTTTGACTGCAAGTAACTAAGTTCAAAAAACAAATCTCCATTTAATGGAAGTGATTATTTTAGTCCACTTGAGAGAATCATGTAAGTATATTTTATATTCTTGTGATCCTTTTATCTACTGGGGAATATTCAAGGGGAAAATCAGACTCAGGTTATCATTTCTGGGATGAGAAAAATGAAGCTCTGCACTCAGCCCTTTTGGATTTGAATGCTGGCCCTGAATTTACCACCTACGTAGCCTTGGGCCAGTTACCTAACCTTTCTGGGTCTTAGTTTTCTCATCTGTAAAATGGAAATAATAACAGCGAGATCACAGAGTCATTATAAGAAACAGGTAAGTGAACACACGTGAAGTGTGTAAGCCCACGTGGAAAGCATCATACATTTGCCTTGTTGTGAATGTAGCCATGTTGTGAATGCGCTGGATGACCTGTGACTGCCAGTTAGCATTTGGCATAAAAGTCAGTGGCCACACCAGAAAGTCTTATGAACGGGGGTCCATATCAAAATGACTACAAAAAAAGAAAACTCAGCAGTGATTCTGGATATCCGCTTTCCTTTGCTCTCTTCTAAATGCCACCCAGGCTGGAAGTAGCAGTGGTTTGGGATTCAAATATTTAAAAAGCTGCAGAGTCTTCTGCCAGTTGTTTGTGGAAATAGCGCGCAGCCGGAAACAGAACGACCTGCAGGCCCTGATCTCCTGCGAGGGTAAGGAGCCCTCTGTCTCTTCTGGTCTCATTAGTCAAGGGAATAAAGGGCAGCAGTGGCTTACATTTCCACTTCAGCCTTCCCACCAAAAACAATTAAATCTGATAAGGCAAAATGGTAACATATTTCAAAGCTCCCATTACATAATTCAAAGAGTTTAGAAGCTTTCTTTATTTCTCTTAAATTATTCATACCATCAATCTTTAAAATATTGAAACTCCTTTCCCGAGCAGTCAAAGGAGAATGCTGATGGCAAGGTCTGCGCCTGACTGAAAGAGACAAGATCAATGCTGGGGGCTTAGGGGAGGGACGGCGGCAGGCAGGGGAATGGCCTCCCCGTAGAACCTTCAAAGGATTTCATTCAGCCTGCTCTGCTTTCTGGAACTAGGAATGTTTTTCTTTTGAGATCAAGGTTTTACCAAATGGCATTGATTTTTTCAAATGTCGGTCTCAAGGAAGAGCCTTTAACAAGACACAAGCAAAGATGTGAAGAAGTAATGTCCTCCTACAGCAAATGAAATGTCCCTCATTAGCAAAACACCGGGGTGCTACTATCTAGACACTGGTGCAGCTGCCACCAATTCTGAGAGGAGAATGATTCATTTCCATGGTTACTGATGCCAGAAATATTACCTTCTGCAATCAGCATACACAGATCCTTTAAAGAGAGTGTAAAAATTAGAGCACTGTAAACAATTCGTGAAAATTGCCAGCAGCGCGGAGGCTGAACTTACACAATGCTGCTTTTGGGGCATAAAAACAGGGGAAGCACCATTGCTGCACCAGCAGATCTTGCTGAGGGCAAAAAACAACACTCAAGACTGGGGAACTAGCTGAAGGCTCCCCCGCAGACATTTCCATACAAGTTCTTTACCTGTCCCACTGGCAATTTTAGAGCAAGATCTGGTTGACTGGTAATATCTGCAAGGTCAAGTTCTGGTTCGTTTAACTTGTTAGTCAGACTTGCAAAGGGTCTTGAAAAATGCAGCATACTAATGTATTAATATAGTTTGGCGCTGTTGCTTCTTGAAAACAAAATAGGAATAAAAGCCGGGTGTGCTGGCTCACGCCTGTAATCTCAACACTGAGAGGCTGAGGGGGGCGAATTACTTGAGGTCAGGAGTTTGAGACCAGCCTGGCGAATATGGTGAAACCCCATCTCTACTAAAAATTCAAAAATTAGCCAGGCGTGGTGGTGCACGCCTGTAACCCCAGCTACTTTGGAGGCTGAGGCTGGAGAATCACTTGAACCTGGGAGGCAGAGATTTCATTCAGTGAGCTGAGATGGTGCCACTGCACTCCAGCCTGAGCGACAAAGCAAGACTGACTCAAAAACAACATCAACAACAAAACAGAAATAAAGAAGTTTAAGGAAGGAAGTTTTGCTGATAAATAACACACAGTTTTTATTTTCAACTGCAGTGGATGACTTCCCAAACTTTGAAATAGGAAAATAGATTAACGCCAATGAGAAAGTTTTGCCTGAGTGGATGTGTCATTTCTGTACATATTTTATTCTGTTTAAAGACTGTCTATTCCACCTGGTTCTGGTAATAAATAAATAAATAAATAAACCTGTCAATACCTTCAGGTAATCCATGGTACTCTTTTTTTTTGAGACAGGGTCTCACTCTGTTGCCCAGGCTGTAGTGCAACCACTCAATCTAGGTTTACTGCAAACTCTGCCTCCCAGGTTCAAGCAACTCTCTCACCTCAGCCTCCCAGGCAGCTGGGACTACAAGTGCCTGGGAGGCACCCACTGTTCCTGGCTAATCTCTATGTTTTTAGTAGAGACGGGGTTTCACCATGTTGGCCAAGCTGGTCTGTAACTCCTGACCTCAAGTGATCTGCTCACTTTGTTATGGTACTTTCAATAAACTCTAGTTCAAACTTGGCAAATTCTACTGAAAATGACTACAGTAAAACCTGTTATTCAAAATTAATGTCTAAGTCACAAGCATTTGAGCAGATAATAAACTGACATTACCTTCCTCAGCATAAGTTCTTCATAAAAAGGTTGTTAAATTGGAGAGAGATCCAAGATGGCCGATTAGCAACAGCTTAGGAATGTAGCTCCTAGTGAAAGCACAGAGAACGAGTGGACGCCGCACTTTCTGACGAATTTTTGTTGCCCACAGACCGGGAGATTCCCGGCAGAGGAGACACACGGGTCGCCAGTGCGACTCTTTTGGCCGGCGTGGCTGTTTTGCCGGCGCCCCAGCGCGGTGCTTCCCGGTGCGGAGTATACGGGACGGACGGGCTCGGCTCGTCCCATCCCCACAAGGGAAACAGCAGTTGGAAGCGCTGAGGACTGAGAGTTTCACAGCAAGCACAGCGAACCCAGGAAGGTCCGGCTCTGTGGGGAAGGGGCATCCGCCAAAGGAAAACTAAGAAACAGAAAAAACTTCATCACCAGCGGAGAGAGATCCAAAATGGCCACGTAGCAGCAGCTCAGGATTGTAGCTCCCAGTGAAGGTGCAGGGAGTGAGTGGATGCCGCAATTGCAGACTAATTTTTGATGCCCACAGACTGGGAGATTCCCGGGGAAGGAGCCACGCGGGTTGCCAGTGTGACTCTTTTGGCCAGCACGGCGCTTCTTGGTGCGGAGTATACGGGACTGGGTGCCTAACTTTTAGTCGGGCTCGGCTGGTCCCATCCCCACAAGGAAAACAGCAATTGGAAGCGCTGAGGACTGAGAACAAGCACAGCTGAACCTGGGAAGGCCCAGCTCTGTGGGGAAGGGGCGCCCCCCGAAGGAAAACTAAGAAACAGAAAAAACTTCATCACCAACAAGCCAGACGTCCACTCAGAGACCCAATCTGAAAGTTGGCAATTACAAAGACGACAGGTGGATAAATCCACAAAAATGGGAAGAAACCAGTGCAAAAAGGCTGAGAACACCCGAAATCAGAAT
>PVKP010028576.1:0-29958 GCA_004027715.1 Plecturocebus donacophilus
TATATATATATATATATATATATATATATATGTGTATATATATATATATATATATATATAGAGAGAGAGAGAGAGAGAGAGAGAGAGAGTGTATAAAAGAGAGAACACACATGATGTGCCAGGTAAATACTAATATTAGTTCCATTTTTCTTTTTGAGGCAGAGTCTCACTCTGTCACCCAGGCTGGAGCACAGTGGCACGATCTCGGCTCACTGCAACCTCTGCCTCCCGGGTTCAAGCACTTCTCGTGCTTCAGCCTCCCAAGTAGCTGGAATTACAGATGCATATCACCATGCCTGGCTAATTTTTTGTATTTTTAGTAGAGATGAGATTTCGCCATGTTGACCAGGCTGGGTCTTGAACTCCTGGCCTCAAGGGATCCCCCACCCCCTGTCCCGCCTCAGCCTCCCAAAGTTCTGAAATTACAGGTGGAAGCTACTGTCTCTGACCTTAGCTCCATTTTATAAATGGGGAAATTGAATCTTGCAGAGGCATAGAAATACCCAAGGTCAGTTAGTAAGTCCTTCTAAGCCCTAAGACAGCTTGCATAGATTTGTAAAGCAAAATGCAGAACAGATGATATAAAACAATTTTCTTTCTTTCTTTTTTTTTTTTTTTTTTAGACAAGGTCTTGCTCTGTACTCAGGCTGGAGTACAGTGGCACAATCACAGCTCACTGCAGCCTTAACCTCCGAGGCTTAAACGATCCTCCCACCTCATCCTCCCAAGTAGCTAGGAGTACAGGCACATACCACCATACCTGGCTAATTTTTTCTATTTTGTGTAGATACGGGTCGCGGGGGAGGAGGGTCCTGCTATGTTGCCAGGCTGGTCTCAAACTCCTGACCTCAGGTGATCTGCCCACCTCAGCCTCCCAAAGTGCTGGGATTACAGGCGTGAGCCACTGCACTCGGCCCAAGTATTTCTTTTTTAGAGGAGAACAAATTATTGGAGAAAATTTCTTTCCTACTTATTTCTCAGATTTTTATAGGAAGTCTATGTGAGATTTCATTTTCTCTTTTCTACCTTAAAATAATTTTTAATAGTTATTATAAACAGGATGTCCCTGTGCTGAGGAGTGTCTGGTGAGACTGTGATTTTATTCCTGCAGGGCCTACTGGGTTGTGTGAAGATGAGCTAGAAAGAGGATATGCTGGGAAGGAATCGTCTAAAAATGAGTGAACATCAAGAGTCAACGACTCTTACAGCGTCATTACCATCTGTTCCTCTTCTCAGAGAGTCAGGCATGAGGGCCACCAGGCAGGGAAAAAAACGATTTCGGATCATGAGAAATTAAAAACATTGAATTAAAATTCACCCCAGGTGAGACAGTGTTCATGCCCAGATAGTTTTTAAAACGCTATTTTCCTGTAATCAGTATTTGGTTAGAAGTTCATAGCCCCAGTTCACTTTCTACTCCATTTCTTAAGTCTTTTCCCCTCAAAATTAAGTCAGAGCTAGAAGCTGGTAGGATGTGTGTGGCATAAATGTGTCTTGCCTATGCCATACCTGCACCTTCACAGGTGGCTAGAGCCCAGTCCTGTGCGTGTTCTTTCTTTCCTGTGCCTCATCAGTTACCCAGTCCCAATTTATCCTTCAAGATTAGGATCCTAGCTGGGGGCGGTGGCTCACGCCTGTAATCCCAGCACTTTGGGAGGCGGAGGCAGGTGGATCGCGAGGTCAGGAGTTCAAGACTAGCCTGGCCACGATGGTGAAACCCCATCTCTACTAAAAATAGAAAAATTAGCTTGGCATGTTGGCAGGCACCTGTAATCACCGCTACTCAGGAGGCTGAGGCAGAGAATTGCTTGAACCTGGGAGGTGGAGGTTGCAGTGAGCTGAGATCACGCCACTGCCCTCCAGCCTGGACAACAGAGGGAGATTCTGTCTCAAAAAAAAAAAAAAGGCCGGGTGCAGTGGCTCATGCCTGTAATCCAAGCACTTTGGGAGGCCGAGGTGGGTGGATCACAAGGTCAGGAGATCGAGACCATCCTGGCCAACATAGTGTAACCCCATCTCTTAAAAAAAAGAAAAAAGAAAAAAGAAATTTAAAAAGTAGATTAGGATCCTGTCACACCTCGGAGAACCTTTCTTGACCCCCGAGGCTGAGTTCGAGGCTGCTTCCCCCTGCTCCCCGCAAGCCTTAGGAATGCTACTGTCCTTGCATGTCTCACAGTCTCCTATAAATTTTTATTGTTTTGGCCAGGTGTGGTGACTCACACCAGCACTTTGGGAGACTGGTGTGAGCCCAGGAGTTTGAGACCAGCCTGAGCAAGATGGTGAAACCCCGTCTCTACTAAAATAATAATAATAATAATAATAATAATAATAATAATTAGCCAGGTGCAATGGCACACATTTGTAGTCCCAGCTACTCAGGAGGCTGTAGTGGGAGGATTACCTGAGCCCAGGGAGGTCAAGGCTTCATTGAGCTATGATCATGCCACTGCACTCCATCTGGGTGACAAGAGTGAGACATTGTCTCTGAATAAATAAATAAATTTTTATTGTTTTAATCTGTCTCTTCCACCAGATTCTAGGCTTCTTGAGGTCAGTCTAATGCCCGACACATAAAAGATGCTCTAAAGTTGGTAAACTAACAAATTTGTGTTTGTTTTTTTCTCCATCCAAAACTAATTGCAAGGATTAGTGTTCTTAAGGTATAATCACGTAAAGGCACTTCTGACTATGTAAAAAAAAAATGGGGGTAAGGGGCAAGGAGGAGCAGGGAAGGGGAATTAGTCTCCTGTCAAAACTTGTGAAGTCAGTGCTAGGAGGTGAAAACATCACCTCGTAGATACTAGCAGTGTACTAGCAATCTGTTGCTGTACAACAAATCACTCCAGTGCTTCATTTATTATCTCTCTATTGGCCAGGAATTTAGACAGGGCATATCTTGTCTCTGCACATGATGTCTATCTAGGGCCTCAGCTTAAAAGATTAGAGCAGGGCTGGAATCATCAGAAGGCTTGTTCACTCACATGTCTGGCAGTTGATGTTGGCTGTTGGTTGGAGGCCTTGCTGGGGCTTTCAGCCAGAACAGCCCACACATAGCCTCTCCACGTGACATGAGCTTCCTTACAGCATGGTGGCTGGGCTCCAAGGGCAAATGTCTTGAGAGAGAGAGAGGGCGAGGCTGAAGCCTCTTACATAACCTGGCCACAGAAATCACACAGCATCACTTGTGCCACATTCTTTTGGTTAAGGTGGTTAGAAAGGGCCATCCAGGTTCAAAAGGAAATGAAGACTCCACCACTCAGTGAAGAAGTGTCAACATCACATTGTAAGGAGAGCATGTGGATGGGATCTAGACTAGTGTGGCAAGCTTTGAAAAATACAATCTGTCACAAGCAGTCATGGGGAAAAGGCCAAATTCCTCATAATAGAATGTGGGTGTGAATCTCTTATGTAAGACAAGAGGTATGAATCAAGGCAGATGGATTTTGTGAAGGCAGTGAGTTTTTCCTTCACTTTCAGAGTGCAGGTAATTATAACTCTGTCAAGAATGCAAATAGAAAGAGGAAGGTTTAATCTTTTGTGACAGAGATCAGGAACGTTAGAAAGTCCTATTTCCAGTGATCAGATCTACTTCTTCTTGCAAAAATAAGGCAGTCATAGGGGCTAGAGTAACACCCTTACGAACTCTCTTTGTTAAGTCGTACCCCCCTCCCAGTCACTTCCACCTCTTCCTGGGTCACTGTCACTCTAACATCAATCTTGTCATAATCCTTGGTTATTTTCTTATCCATGTTGGTGATACCCTGACCACTCTGCTGCTTTTTTGAGACAGGGTCTCTGTCACCCAGGCTGGAGTGCAGTGGCATGATCATGACTCTCTGCAGCCTTGACCTCCCAGGCTCAAGTGATCTTCCCACCTCGGCCTCCTGAGTAGCTGTGATCACAGGTGTGCGCCATCACACCTGTGGCTAATTTTTAAGTAGAGATGGGATCTCACCAGGTTTCCCAGGTTGGTCTCAGACCCCTGGACTCAAGGGATCTGCCCGCCTCGGCCTCCCAAAGTGCTGGGATTACAGGCATGAGCCACTGTGCCTGGCCCACTCAGCTTGAGATCCACTCTTGCAATGATCTTGTCCTTCACCCTTCTCAGCTGCTCACTTCTTTGGCTTTGTCATGACCTCTCCTTGCAACCTTCCATGATCTCTATTCTAGATGTCTTTCAGCTCCAGAACTACCACCCTTTCATTGTCCCTCCCCAACTATACCTACCCTTCCCCAGTCCCCCACCCAGACCCAGAAAAGAAGTCCATCATATGGGCTGGGTGAGGTAGTTCACACCTGTAATCCCAGCACTTTGGGAGGCCCGAGGCCGGTGGATCACTTGAGGTCAGGAGTTCGAGACCAGCCTGGCCAACATGGTGAAAACCTGTCTCTACTAAGAAGTCCATCATGAGGCTGGGTGTGGTGGCTTACGCCTATAATCCCAGCACTTTGGGAGGCCAAGGTGGGTGGATCACCTGAGGTCAGGAGTTTGTGACCAGCCTGACCAACATGGAGAAACCCCATCTCTACTAAAAATACAAAATTAGCCGGGTGTGGTGGCGCTTGCCTGTAATCCCACTAAGGAGACTGAGGCAGAAGAATCACTTGAACCTGTGAGGCGAAGATTGCGGTGAGCTAAGGTCTCACCATTGCACTCCAGCCTGGGCAACAAGAGCAAAACTCCATCTCAAAAAAGAAGAAGTCCATCATGAGAATCACCCCTTTGCACACACTCAACTCTCTTGCCCCTCCCTCCTCCTTGTATGCTCCTAACAAACCCAGCCCTGGTTAACCCCACCCGCAACACCCTCCACAGCTGTCACCATGCACCTTCTGGTCTCTACATTTATGAAAACAACTTCTAATATGGGTCCTTGATGCTGCCTGCAGTCAGACCTTCTCTGAAATAGGGCATGAGCTGCTCCTCTGGCCTAGAGCTGTAACCCCACCTCATTGGGTCAGAGCCCCTCATCTTCCAGGCACTGCTGCCCAAACCTTAATACACACCCAGCTGGCCTCCAGGAGAATAAGAAATCCTCTTCAGAAAATTGCTTCTCACTGCCAACACCCCTGGCTTTCTGGTGGCTTCAAAACTAAAATCAGAGGATGTGACATTCTCTCTGAGGGTACCCTTTCCATTTCTGCTTCATTTTCTGAACACTCAGCATTACTGAGAGAGCTATTTTGACATCTCCCTCTATTCTTAGCTCCAAAGCACAAAGTCATATATGCAGATAAACCAAGGTTAGAAAAACTGCATGTTCATTTTCTAAATTCTTAGTGAAAAAAACCAAGAGCACCTGTGAGAATTGGGGGTGTGAGGGGCTGTAGCCAAGTCGGACACTCCAGAGGGAGGTGGAAAGTGCCTGAGTGGAGGCTCTGATGCTATGAGATGTGTCACCCTGGGCAAGTCCTGTCAGCTGCCAGGGGCTCAAGCTCACCAGCTGCAAAGTGAAGGGATGGGATGAGGGAACTCCTAAGCCCCTTTCTAGATCTTTCCTTCTTCATCACAGATGATACAACATACACAGTTGCCTCTGATTGTTTTTCTGCCTCTCTTGCCTTCATTCATCAGTTTTTCAATCGAGGAAAGGCTCTGCTTCATGCCCAGAATGTACAGAAATACATAGGGCACAATTCCTGCCCTTTAGGAACTCACATTCCTTATAGACAAATAGCTTGATATACGTGAAAGTTGGTTGAGAGGCCAGGGGGAAAAGAGTAGTTAGAATACGTAGCACCTACTCCAAGAATTGATTTTTCTGCAAAGCTGAAACAGCCTGCTGTAACCCTAAGACCACTTTCACCTTAGTAATTACTAAAATGACCTGCTGTGACTCTAACACTAGTTTTGCCAACTGCTGTCACTCACCAGTCAGAGCCTGCCAGCTCCCAGAAGTTTCTCTAGTGCCAATGAGCATTCTTTCAGAACAGTATGTAACATTTCTCTTTCTAATAAAACTTTGGGAAGCTGAGGCAGGAGGATCATTTGAAGCCAGGAGTTCAAAACCAGCCTAGGCAACCTAGTGAGACCTCATCTCTACAAAAAAATTTAAACATTATAGCTGACTGAGCCGCTGTGGCTCAGGCCGGTTGTCCTGGCGCTTGAGGAGGCAAGGCTACGCATTCAAGGCCAGTCTGGGCAGCATAAGAACCTCTCATTCATTGAAAAAAAAAATTTTTTTTTAATTATAGCTGGCATGGTGGTGTACTCCAATAGTCATAGCTCCTCAAGAGGCTAAGGCGGGAGAATCCCTTGAACCCAGGAGTTTCAGGCTGCAGTAAGCTATGATCAAGCCACTGTACTCTAGCCTGGGTGACAGAGCGAGACACTGACTCAAAAAACAAAGACAAAAAATATATATAGATAGATAGATATATACCTATATATATGTGTGTGTGTGTGTGTGTGTGTGTGTGTATATATATACACCTAATAAAACTCTCAACCTTCTCTTTGTTTTCTGGACATACTGAAGACCACGCGGGCTGTGTGTGCACTCTGAAGTCCAATTCTGTGATTTTTTTTTTTTTTTTTTTTTGAGATGGAGTCTCACTATGTCACCTAGGCTGGAGTGCAGTGGCATGATCTCGGCTCACTGCAAGCTTCTCCTGTCAGTTCAAGCAATTCTCCTGCCTCAGCCTCCGGAGTAGCTGGAACTATAGGTGTGCGCCACCATGCCCAGCTAATTTTTGTATTTTTAGTAGAGATGGAGTTTCACCATGTTGGTCAGGCTGGTTTCAAACTCCTGGCCTCAAGTGATCTGTCCATCTCGACCTCCCAAAGTGCTGATATTACAGGCGTGAGCCACCACACCTGGCCAGTTCTGTGATTTTTAAATAAAATGTTGAGAGATTCATCTTTATATTTTATTTTGACTTTGACAGTTCCTGTAATTATGTCATAATGTGATGAATGTTTTGAGAAAAGTCTGTTCTAAGTATAATGGGAACAAAGAAAAAAAGATTGGCTCTGGCCATAGAGGTTATAATATTTCACAAGAGGAAATTATGTTAGAGAATATTCTTGAACAATCAACTGGACTTTGCCAGAATGTGGTGGGCATAGGGGACCCAGAAGGAACATTCATTCCAGTTATGAGAAAGGACCCAGAGATGTGGTGAATCTGGGGGACAAATTCCACATTTTCCATTCCTGACCATTAAGCACATGAGTAAGTGTGTCCGTGCGTGAGGGTGGACAAGATAGATTAGAGCCTTCTCTTTTTTTTCTTCTAATTTAGCAAAAATCTCATTTTAGAATTGTCCCAAGTTTCTAATTTTAATTCAGGGCTTCTTTGTCATGCTTAAAATCTTACCCTCTGTGGCTGGGTATGGTGACTTATGCCTGTAATACTAGCACCCTGGAAGGCCGAGGCGGGCGGATCACAAGGTTAGAAAATCAAGACCATCCTGGCTAAACAGTGAAACTCCGTCTCTACTAAAAATACAAAAAAAAAAAGCTAGGCATGGTGACACACACCTGTAGTCCCAGCTACTCGGGAGGCTGAGGCAGGAGAATCACGAGAACCCAGGAGGCGGAGGTTGCAGTGAGCCGGGATCGTGCCATTGCACTCCAGCCTGGGTGACAGAGCGAGACTCCATCTCAAAAAAAAAAAAATCTTACCCTTGTGCCCTCTGTATTCTATATGGTAGCCTGAAATCTGGCCTTGTTATATTTATTTATGCCAGCCTCCTGAAGGTGTTCAAGCACATCATTTATCAAATATTTCCATGTAATGTGGCAGCAAATAAAAGCTTCATTTTACAGAGGGAAGAGCTGAAGCAAACACTGATTTGTGGATTGCTCAGTAACAGGGAAACAGGCCTGATACATACCCTCTGTCTTTCCTTCACAAAAATTCTGTAGCTTTTTTTGTTCCTTAAAGTCTTCTACTGTAGTTATACTTTTAGGGAAATAATTATAAGCAATTTTGACTGACCTAAGTCCATCACACTAGGACTGTCATAAGGGTTAGATTTTGAGTTGACTATAGCTTTTAGGAAGAATAAAATATTGTGAACACCATTTAAAGTTAGAGAAGAAAGTGTAAGTTACCACTCAGAATATAGGTTGGTGAGATTAAAAACTTCCTGAGCCCATGAGAATACCAGCTTTTTTCCCCGAGTCTTATTGTTTCATGAAGAATTGCTGAGCATGGTGGCTCATGCCTCTAAACCCAGGAATTTGAAACCAGCCTGTGCAACACAGTGAGACCCTCATCTCTACAAGTAATTAAAAAATTAGCCAGGCATGGTGGTACATGCCTGGGGCCCCAGCTACTAGGGAGGCTGAGGCAGGAGGCTCACCTGAGCCTGGCAGGTCGAGGCTGCAGTGAGCCGTGATCATGCCACTGCACTACAGCCTGGGCAACAGAGCAAGACCCTGCCTCTTAAAAAAAGTTATTCACATGCATATATAATTGGCCATACACCCATAGTCCTAGCTACTCAGGAGGTTGAAGTAGGAGGATCATTTGAGCATAGCAGGACCCTGTCTCTAAAAAAGAGAAAAAGATTTATTGTTGCCTTTTCCTTTTTTTTTTTTTTTTTTTTGAGATAGGGTCTGTCACCCAGCCTGGAGTGCAGTGGCGAAATCTTGGCTCACCGTAACCTCCATCTCCCAGGTTCAGGCAATTCTCGTGCCTCAGCCTACCGAGTAGCTGGTATTACAGGTACGCGCCACCATGCCTGGCTAATCTTTGTATTTTTAGTAGAGACCGGGTTTCGCTGTGTTGCCGAGGCTGGTCTCAAACTCCTGACCTCAAGTGATCTGCCTGCCTTGGCCACCCAAAGTGCTGGGATTACAGGCATGAGCCACCATGCAAGTCTGGGAGGTGGTTTATCATGTAAACATCGCAGAACAAAAGCATGCCCAAGCAGGTCACACTGCTATCTAGGATTTGGCCCTTGGCTTTCAAGCTCCAAAAGGTTAAACTATGAATTCTGCCAGAACTGATCAGGCTTTAGAAGTTGTAAAGCAGCCTCTTTCTATTGTGTCTCTAGCACCATCTGCTGGGAAACAAAAGTTCCTTTATTAGAATAAGTTGAAAGTGTCTGCAACCTAACTCAGGTAGCAGAGGAAGGAGAAAAAGGGAGGAAGAAGCTGAGAGCAGATTCTATCTAAGAAAAGGAGGATTAAGTGCTTATATAGGCTGGGTGTGGTGGCTCACGCCTGTAATCCTAGCACTTTGGGAGGCCAAGGTGGGCGGATCACCTGAGGCCAGGAATTTGAGACCAGCCTGACCAACATGGTGAAACTCCATCTCTACCAAAAATACAAAATTAGCCAGGTGTGGTGGCACATGCCTCTAATCCCAGCTACTTGGAAGGCCAAGGCAGGAGAACTGCTTGAACCTGGGAGGCAGAGGTTGCAGTGAGCCGAGATCGAGCCACTGCACTCCAACCTGGGCAACAGAGTCAGACTCCCATCTCAAAAAAAAAAAGAGAGAAATTCTAAATAGACAAATTATCATGGAGAAAAACGTGAGTGTATATTGAACTGTCCAATGAAATACTTAGGAATAAATTTGGAAACAAACTCTAAGATACATTGAGTGAAAAGATCAAGGTAGAGACAGGCTGCCATGTTTGTGTGTGTGTTTTGAGTGTACACTTAGATGCTTGGTATCTTTGTAATACCTTTGGAATTGTAGATGAGAAACCAGTAATAACCCAGGCATGGAGGCAAGCACGTGTCCCAGCTACTCCACAGGCTGGGGCAGGAGGCTCGCTTGAGTCCAGGAGTTCCAGTTCTGTGAGCTATGAGTGTCCACTGCACTCCAGCCTGAGCAACAGAGTGAGACCGTCTCTAAAAAATAAATACATAAATAAAAATCTTTTTAAAAGAGAGAAGCCAGTAATGATGGGGGCTTCTGTTGTAAGAAACTAGATATGTGGGGAACAAAGATAAGAGAAGTTCTTTGATTATATGATATTTTTTACCTTTTACATTTGTTACCATTAAATTGGTTGCATGTGGAGCTGGGCCCAGTGGCTCACACCTGTAATCCCAGCACTTTGGAAGGCTGAGGCAGGTGGATCACTTGAGGTCAGGAGTTCGAGACCAGCCTGGCCAAAATGGTGAAACCCCGTCTCTACTAAAAATACAAAAAAAACAAAAACAAACAAACAAAGAAAAACAAACCAGGCGTGGTGGCAGGCACCTGTAATCCCAGCTACTCCAGAGTCTAAGGCAGGAGAATCGCTTGAACCTGGGAGGTGGAGATTTCAGTGAGCCAAGATCACACCACTGCACTCCAGTCTGGGCAGCAGAGCAAGACTCTGTCTCAAAACATTTAAAAAGTTAAAAAAAAATTTGGTTACATGTGCAAATATTCCCTATTTAAAAATTTGGCACAGTGACTCACGCCTGTAATCCCCGTACTTTTGGAGACCAAGGTGGGCAGGTCACTTGAGGTCAGAAGTTTAGACCAGCCTGGCCAACATGGTGAAATCTCATCTCTACTAAAAATGCAAAAATTAGCTTGGCATGATGGTATGCACCTGTAATCCCAGCTACTTGGGAGGCTGAGATGGGAGAATCACATGAACCTGGGAGGCGGAGATTACAGTGAGCCAAGATTGTGCCACTGCACTCCAGCTTGGATGACAGAGTGAAACTGTCTCAAACAAAAAAGAGCAAGGATTCCTATGTGTGCTTCCCAGATTCTCTTGGTTGAACAGTGGACACCAGGATGGTATCGCCTGGACCTTAGTGCCTCACTTGAGTGCTTCATGCCCAGGCACCCTGAGCCGTATGTGAACTCAGAACCCCAGTCTGCAGACCCTAGGTTGTGGCAGGTCAAGGCTGCAGTGAGCCATGATCATGCCAGACTTGATTTCTGAACAGCAGTTCTGAGTTTAAGAAAAGAAATGGGGGCCGGGTGTGGTGGCTGACGCCTGTAATAACAGCACTTTGGGAGGCCAAGGCTGGTGAATCACAAGGTCAGGAGTTCGAGACCAGCCTGGCCAACATGGTGAAACCCTATCTCTACTAAAAATACAAAGATTAGCTGAGTGTGGCAGCGGGAGCCTGTAGTCCCTGCTATTCGGGAGGCTGAGACAGGAGAATTGCTTGAACCTGGGAGGTAGAGGTTGCAGTGAGCCGAGATTGCACCACTGCACTCCGTCTAAAAAAAATAAAAATAAAAATGAGGCTGGGTGTGGTGGTTCACACCTGTAATCCCAGCACTTTGGGAGGCCAAGGCAGGTGGATCACTTGAGGTAAGGAGTTCAAGACTAGCCTGGCCAACATGGTGAAACCCAGTCTCTACCAGTAAATACAAAAAAGTTAGCTGGGGTCGTGGCATAGGCCTGTAGTCCCAACTACTTGGGAGGCTGAGGCAGGAGAATTGCTTGAACCCAGGAGGCAGAGGTTGCAGTGAGCTGAGATCATGCCACTACACTTCAGCCTGGGCAACAGAGTGAGACTATGTCTCAAAAAAAAAAAGAAATGTCCTCTTTTACTCAGATTTGTGTGTTCTCTCAGTATTTGGAACCCACAAAAGCAGAACCAAATGTTTTAAATGACTAGCAGTTGGTTCTTCTTTTACTTTTTAAATTATTTTAATGGTAAGGTACAAGTTCCTGCTTTTTCTTAGCCTCCTAAGATTTCAGCTCTACTTTGCATGCTACTTCTCTCCCCTAATAACAGTAGAAGCCAAGTTCCTAAAATTGTCATCTGACCACACAAAAGGAAAAAATAATTATCACCCTAAACGAGTATGCTAACCTCCTAATAGTTGCATTTACCTTTAAAATATATGAGATAGCTCTGGGACTGTAAGAAAACTTTTTAGGCCGGCACGATGGCTCATACCTGTAATCCCAGCACTTTGGGAGGCCAAGGCAGGTGGATCACCTGAGGTCAGGAGTTTGAGACTAGCCTGGCCAACATGGTAAAACCCTGTCTCTACTAAAAATACAAAAATTAGCTGGGCATGGTGGCCTGTGCTTGTAATCCCAGCTACTTGGGAGACTGAGGCAGGGGAATTGCTTGAACCCAGGACGCAGAGGTTGCAGTGAACTGAGATCAGGCTGTTGTACTCCAGCCTGGGCAACAAGAGCAAAACTCTGTCTCAAGAAAAGAAAAAAAGAAAAAAAAACTTTTAAAAAGACTCAACCATATCATTGCTTAAGGCTCTGAAACAGGGCCTTTTTCTCTTTCCTCCTCAAGAAAAAATGGCCAGAGTGATTTGGCCTGCTACAGAGGAACTTGGGATTCTCTGTACTTGGTGCAAGGTTCTAGCACCTGGCTGTTACTTACTCCTGGGTGGGTCATAATTTTAAGAAGAAGTAGACCTCTGCCATCATCTCATCCTGGAGTTTTCCACTGAGCTGCTCAGAACCTGTACTTGATTCAGTTAGAACAACTCTGGTTTATACATACATGTTACTATATATTTATGAGTATATATTTTCCATTGTCCCTTGGAATCCATGGGAGATTGGTTCCAGGACCCCCTACTGACACTTAAATCAATGGATACTCTAGTTCCTTCTATAAAATGGTGTGGTATTTGCATATAACCTGAGCCCATATTCCCATATACTCTATTTATTTCTTTATTTGAGGGTTTTTTGTTTTGTTTTGTTTTCTCTTCCCCACCCTCTCCCTATTTGTTTTTTAACAAGACAGAGTCTCATTCCATCACCCATGCAGGAGTGCAGCGATGCATTCATGGCTGACTGTAGTGTCGACCTCCTGGGCTCAAGCAATCCCCCTGCTTCAGCCTCCCAAGTAGCTGAGACCACAGTGCCCATCACTACGCCTGGCTGATTTAATTTATTTATTTTTTTGGTAGAGATCGGCTCCCTGCATGTTTCCCAGGATCTGGGCTCCCATCTCCTTAACAAATTCAAATGAAGGCTGAGAGGGTAGAACCAGTGGGTCTTGGGGAGGCTCTGTATAAATATGAGACTTGGATTTTTACCACCTTTGTTTTCTGTCTCTTCCCATCAGGAGAAGTGGCCCCAGTGCAAGGAACTGCATTCGACCTGAGAAAGCCAGTGGAGCTTGGAAAACACCTGCAGGACTTCCATCTCAATGGTTTTGACCACAATTTCTGTCTGAAGGGATCTAAAGAAAAGCATTTTTGTGCAAGGTCAGGTATTTTTCACTTCCTGGGTCTGTAAGGAAGAAACTGACACCAAAAACTCCTATTTTCCTTTGGAGCTTTTCCTTTGGCCATATCAATAGCATTTACTATGCTACAGGTGACCCAGTACCACATCCCATATCTTCTCAAAGCTCCCATGGCACAGGTGAGCTCTGTAGAATTCAGCGCCCTCCTCCTACCTGCCATTACCCATATTCCCCCACCCCTAGTGCCTCCTCTCTCCCTCTCTGCTTGTTCTTTAAGGCCCATTTTCCGTTAGAGGCCTTAACTTGGGCCGGGAACAGTGGCTCACGCCTGTAATCCCAGCACTTTGGGAGGCTGAGACGAGTGGATCACCTGAAGTCAGGAGTTCAAGACCAGCCTGGCCAAAGTGGTGAAACCCCATCTCAACTAAAAATACAAAAATTAGCCAGGCATGGTGGCGGATGCCTATAATCCCAGCTATTTGGGAGGCTGAGGCAGGAGAATCACTTGTACCCTTGGGGTGGAGGTTGCAGTGAGCTGAGATTGCGCCACTGCACTCCAACCTGGGCGACAAAGCAAACCTCAGAAAAGAATCTCAGGCCGGGCACAGTGGCTCATGTCTGTAATCCCAGCACTTTGGGAGGCGGAGGTGGTCAGATCACCTGAGGTCAGTAGTTTAAGACCAGTCTAGCCAACATGGTGAAACCCTCTCTCTACTAAAAATACAAAAAATTAGCCACGCATGGTGGCAGGCACCTGTAATCCCAGCTAGTCGAGAGGCTGAGACAGGAGAATCGCTTGAACCCAGTGGACCCACCCTGGGCGAAAGAGCCAGACTCTATCTTAAAACAAACAAATAAAAATTAGCTGGATGTGGTGGCGCACACCTGCCGTCCCAGCTACTGGGGAGCTGAGGTGGGAGAACTGCTTGAGCCCAGGGGGCGGAGGTTGCAGTGAGCCAAGATCGAGTCACTGCACTCCAGCCTGGGTGATAGCACAAGACTCTATTTAAAAAAAAAAAAAAAATCTTAACTCCTCCAGGACCTTCCTCTCTCCAACCTGGCTGCTCCCTTCCTCCCTACTCCCCAGCTGGCAGGCAAGGGTAAGTCAGTTTTGTGATGCCCGAAAGAAGCCAAGATCAGAGTGAGACATTGCTATTGAGGATCCTCGAAGCCACCTGCTCATGCCTTGCCTTTGAGACTGGAAGAATTTTAGATCCTGCTCTTCCTACCTTCATCTCCTCCTTACATCTTGTCCCTGCTCTGTGGCTGGGTCTGATTTCCTGTCTCAAAGCCACTTCCCAGCTTCGACTCCTCCCCACCTGCCTTTCTGCCTGGACTCATGTGGTTTGTGTTTCTTCCCAGGGTGCGTCATGCTGCGAGCGGGCGGGTACTAGAAGTATACACCACCCAGCCCGGAGTCCAGTTTTACACGGGCAACTTCCTGGATGGCACATTAAAGGGCAAAAGTGGAGCTGTCTATCCCAAGCATTCTGGTTTCTGCCTGGAGACTCAGAACTGGCCTGATGCGGTCAATCAGGTAATGCCACAGGCTAGCTTGTTAGAGTGGAGTTGTGTCCAAGGTCACACTATACAACCGAGTTCACTACACTCAAATCAGGTTATATGACTCAAAAGTTCGTCTTTTGTTTGTTTGTTTGATTCAAAAAGTTTTTTGTTTGTTTGTTTTTGAGACAGAGTCTCACGCTGTCACCCAGGCTGCAGTGCAGTGATGTGATCTCAGCTCACTGCAACCTCCACCTCCTGGGTCCAAGTGATTCTCCTGCCTTAGCCTCCCAAGTAGCTGGGATTACAGGTACCCACCTCCACGCCTGGCTAATTTTTGTATTTTTAGTAGAGACAAGGTTTCACCATGTTGGTCAGGCTGGTCTCGAGCTCCTGATTTTAAGTGATCCACCTGCCTTGGCCTACAAAAGTGCTACGATTACAGGCGTGAGCCACTGTGCCCGGCTCAAAAGTTCATGCTTATTCTCTTCTCCAAGTCATGATAAACAGAAAACCCATAGTCAAGCTACTGACATGGCATTTACATATTTTTAAGAAACCTCCAATTTTGTACCTTCAAAGCCTTTATTCAGTTTGATGTTTCTCCTTATCAATACCTTCTTGTTTTCTGCAACCACACTTAAGGAGAACTTCCATATCGTCTCTTCTTATGTGCTCCCTCATAACTTTCTTTCCTGGATATTGCCTAGAGTGGTACTCCTAAAAGTGCCAGCCCACAATAAGAAGCGTGCACCTTGGGCTGGCAAGGTGACTCCTGCTTATAATCCCAGCACTTTGGGAGGCTGAGGTGGGAAGATTGCTTGAGCCCAAGATTGAAGCCAACCTAGGCAACACACGGAGACCCTATCTCTACAGATTATTATAAAAATTAGCCAGGTGTGGTGGTGCACACCTGTGGCCCCAGCTATTTGGGACGCTGAGGTGGGAGGATCACTTGATCCTGGGAGGTTGAGGCTGCAGTGAGCCATGATCACACCACTGCACTCCAGCCCATACAACAGAATGATACCCTGTCTTAAAAAAAAAAATAAGGTCAGGTGCAGTGGCTCACGCTTGTAATCTCAGCACTTTGAGAGGCCGAGGCAGCCATATCACTTGAGGTCAAGAGTTTGAGACCAGCCTGGCCAACATGACAAAACCCTGTCTCTACTAAAAATACAAAAATTAGCTGGGCTTGGTGGTGGGTGCCTGTAATCCCAGCTACTTGGGAGGCTGAGGCAGGAGAATCCTTTGAACCTGGGAGCTGGAGGTTGCAGTGAGCTGAGATCACTCCCCTGCACCCCAGCCTGGGAGACAGAGTGAGACTCTGTCAAAAAAAAGAAAAAAAAAAAGCCTACATCTTGCACCAGATTATAGATCAACACACTACTTTCCTTCATCAGGGAAGTCTTACTTTAACAAAGTGTGCTTAGTGATATAGTAGATTTTCACTCTGATTAAAGTTTTTTTTTTTTTTTTTGAGACAGAATCTCATTCTGTTGCCCAGGCTGGAGTGCAGTGGTGCAATCTTGGCTCACTGCAACCTCTCCTCCCAGGTTCAAGCAATTCTTCTGCCTCACTCAGCCTCCCAAGTAGCTGGGACTACAGCGCATGCCACCATGCCCGGCTTATTTTTTGTATTTTTAGTAAAGACGGGTTTTCACTGTCTTAGCCAGGATGGTCTCGATCTCCTTGTGTTCCACTCACCTTGGCCTCCCACACTGTGCCCAGCGCAAAGTTCTTTATCTCACTATGAACCAATCATAAACAGTTCCTGCACTGGCAGCCGTCCACAGAGCACACTGGTCTAGAGGCCCGTCCAGAAGCACACCCTAATGGTTAATGTTGCAGCCTGTGCTGTCAAGCATCACCTGTGTCGTTTCCCCCTTCACAGCCCCACTTCCCTCCTGTGCTGCTGAGGCCTGGTGAGGAGTACGACCACACCACCTGGTTCAAGTTTTCTGTGGCTTAAAGTGTGAAGATATGATCTGGTCCAGGGCTAGGCTCAGCTGCCTGTCTCCTGTCCAGAAAAAAAGGTGAAGATTAAGAAGCTCTCAAAATGATTCTATGGATTAAAATCATACAAATGGTGGCTGTCATAAGAATCAGTCTGGGTATTGATTTCCTTTTCCACTGACTGGCTCCAGGCCATGTTTAATGACCAGCTTGATTCTCTATGCGGTTCAGAGGGTGGTGAACCCAACGACCCCTGTTGTCATCTAAGCCCTGGCCCTAGCCAGGGACTCCTGTGCTGCTGTTGGCTCCATCTCTCCACCCTGCCACTTTCAACTTTTCGCCCTTCCTTTCCTTAAAGCTATTCTCGCATTGTTTTTGTTTCCTCCTCTTCCACCTCTAACCACCTTACTCTATTGCAGCATTCCCGAGTTTTCAAATGTCACATTAGCTCAATCTGCAGACTGGCAGATGGACCTGTTTCTATACAGTAGTAGATGTTAGATATGATAGATAAGTGAGGAAACAGAGGCTTAGAGAGGTTGAGGACCAACAAGCTAATACATAAAAAGTTGAGCCAAGACTTGAATTCAGGTCATGCAAATGCAAGTCCCCCTCCTGGCTTCTACCTCAGTCTACCAGGACATGCCCAGGATCACTGAGGGGCAAAAGAGGGGTATGACACCTGCTCTGACTTTTGCAGCCAGCCTTGCTTCTCAGATGCACTTTTCTAAGAAACATTAGGCTGTATTGAACTGTCTCATAGCATTAAAGTTGGTATGACTTAAATTGCAAGGCCAAAATATCCAAAAAGAATCTGTCACTTATGACCAGGCGTGGTGGCTCATGCCTATAATCCTAGCACTTTGCGGGGCCAAGGCGGGAGGATTGCTTAAGGTCAGGAGTTCGAGGGCCTGGCCAACATGAAGAAACCTTGTCTCTACTGAAAATACAAAAATGCCTGTAATCTCAGCTATTCAGGAGGCTGAGACAGGAGAATCCCTTGAATCCAGGAGGTGGAGGATGCAGTGAGCCAAGATCACGCCACTGCACTTCAGCCTGGGCAACAGAGCAAAACTTTGTCTCAAAAAAGAGAGAAAAAAACAGCTCTCTCTCTACTGAGGAGGGGACTTCCAAGAGAAAAGGCCCGGAAGAGCCTTTGGGTTAACTGAGAAAGCACAGCCAGGCCAAGGCATGGGAAGAATGGTAGGCAAGCACTGGAGACAGGAGCTTGTGTTAGGGTGAGAAGAGAGCCTTGCCTTTTCACAGCACAGCGAGGATGACACATTGCACCAGGGACAGGGGTTGTTGTGTTATGTGACAAGGCTGGGGGCTCTTTCCTGGACAATCAAAGCATTGGTGATGGGTTTTGGTTGGTGATTTTTGAAAAAAAGTATGTTATACTAATATATACTATACTGAATTGAAATAAAACCAAAATCTGCATCTTCGAAAGACTTGTTCCTTTACTCAGCTTTAAATCATCAGGCATGGACCTTTGGGAAATGGACTGAGAATATGGGTGTGTTCTGGATTCTACCTTACCCTTCAATGGGAGCCCCAGCATTTTCCTACCTAACAGTCAGGAAAGCTATCTCACTGGAAGTAGTTTTCCATACTTCTTCTTTCTTTGTAACCAAGAATAAACCAAAGATCTTGTTTATTTTTTAATTGATTTCAGCATGGATTTTCTGAGCCCCTGCTCTGTACACAGCACTCTGCTGGGTCTGTGAAGGGGTTCAGGGGTCAGGTGTGATGCTGTGCTCTTCACACGCCAGCCCTGATGGCACATGCTCCATTGTCGTCTTCTTTTTTTTTTTAATCTAATGCGGATTAAACCTCAGGATCAGTTGTCTTCTCACTGAGGTTAACTTTAATGCCGATTAAACATCGTGGGATCAGTTGTCTTCTCACTGTGAGGTTAACTTTGGTGACTTAAGATGCTGCCTGCAGGTCTCTCTACTCTTAAAGTTTCTAATGTATTTATTAGCCAAGAGGCCTCAGAGGTGAAATACTAAGCTGACTGCAACCCACCCACCTACGAATTTGATTAAATTGTTCAGTGCAGGGTTCTCATACTATAGGTGCCAGCAATCGTTTAGAAAATCTCAGAGAAGGAGAGAATGAATGTTTTCTTATTCACAAGCGTAGGGTCGCCAGTTCCCCTGCTTTCTGTATCCAGACCAAAAGTCACAGAGTGCCTAGACCTGTGTCACCTACCCAGCTGCAGGTTTTTCGCAGCAGGCTTGAAGCCAAACTGGGCCTTGAACATTGCCAGGCACTGAGAAAGCTGCCTACATTGTTGCCTAAAACACTAAAAGAAACTGGCTCTGAGCCAAATTCCTTAAATTGTCATAGAAGCTCCCTCACTGCTGACATACCTGGGTGGAACACCCCTTTTCTCTCTCTGTGATTGCTACAGCACTCTGTAAGGAAGTTCCCCTAATAAATGCTTTGGACTGATCACCCTGACACTTAGATTTTCTTTCTTTGGAATCCAGCCGGCCCTATCTCAAGACAGTTTGGAGCACTCCCTGGTGGGCTCTCCCTTGCTGCCACTATGGGGGCGATTCCAGCCCTGGATCCACTGAGACAAACTACAAATTAGTTCTTAATAGCCTCTAGGTTTGAGAATGCCTTTATTAGCCAAATACTTCGCTTTCTTCTGTCCAAAAACAGTATTGTAAGAAGCCAAGTCTGCAGTAGTCCAGGTAAGGGCATTCATCGCCTGTGGGACAGCTGAAATAAGTTACTGGCATTTAAATTAATAGTGTTTATAAAAGAAAGTAAAAAGGCAGCCAGGCCCGATGTCTTACACCTGCAATCCCAACAGTTTGGGAGGCCGAGGCAGGGAGATTGCCTGAGGGCAGGGGTTGGAGACCAGTCTGGCCAACCTGGTGAAACCGCATCTCTACTAAAAATACAAAAAAATTAGCAGGGCGTGGTGCCATGCGCCTGTAATCCCAGCTACTCAGGAGGCTGAGGCAGGGGAATTGCTTGAACCCGGGAGGTGGAGGTGGCAGTGGCAGTGAGCCGAGTTCGTGCCACTGCACTCCAGCCTGCTGAAAGAGCGAGACTCCATCTCAGAAAAAAACAAAAAGGCTACATTTGTCACACCGTGCATCTGAGCAAAGCAAAGATTTAGAGAAACTCTTATTGTGGCAGCAATCTGTCCTTTTTCATGAAACACACAGACAAGAACTTTGCTTGAGAGAAGCCCTTCCTTGTGGTTATGAGACGTAGATTGTGGCATGTGACAGCATGTGAGCATAACTGTGATTTTATGATGAAACTGCTGAAGGCCCCAGCAAGAAATAAAATTTTACAAGGTAAGATTAAAATAATTACACAAATATTGCTGTAAAAACTAAGATGTCATGCTGTGGAGGGAGAACTGGAGAGTTTACAAAAAGTAGAACATGAAAAAAAATGCAGGACTATCAGCACAGGGCAGGAAGGAAGCCCAGCATGTGTCCTGGTCCCTGGCCAATTCCCATTTTCACTCTTACCCATTTTAAGAAATTGGATCATCAGTTTGCAAGAGGCTGTTTGGACAGGAGTGCAATCCTTTTCCCATCAAGGCATTTCCTGCATAACTCAGTTACCCAGATCATCATTAAAGTCTCAGATGCTTTGGACAGCATTTCCAGCTATAGTCAGGCAAGGATGTCAGCAAATCCTCTCATTATAGTTCAAGCAATTAAAATGCTGAAAAAAATTGACAAAACAGTTTCTTTTTTGTTTAGAGATGGGGGTCTTGCTATGTTGCCCAGGTTGGTCTCGAATTCCTGCCCTTAAGCAATCCTCCCTCCAGCCTTAGCCTCCCTAAGTAGTTGCGACTATAAGCATGCACCACTACTCCCAGCTCAAAACAATTTTGGTGCTCTGGAAACAGAAATAAAACCTTCCAGTCTGAGATATGTTGTTTGAAAAACTACTGAACTTTGGGTAGGAACAGTGAGAGTCTGTAGTGTTCTTGCCTGGGCTGTTCCCATTCCCCTCACTCCTCCAACTCAGTCATTGTGAAGGTTCTGCTGACACAAAATGGAACATGAGGACAAGCAAGTGGCTGTGGTTGAGAGGATTCACTCCATTTGGAGGTGTGAGTAGCAGCCATACCCAAAACATCGTCAACAGAAATAACAATCCAGTGCTGTGTAGGGAGGGACGGCCTATGGCTCTACTGGCCTGAGGTTGAAGTTGTAGCTACAGCAAGCAGATTTTTGGCTGATCGGAGGCTGGATGCATGTGCAGAGATCAAAGAGGGCTCAACAAAAAGTAAAAGTCTGGACAGACTTGAAAGCAGCCTGAATATTAAAATTACTCACCTACTTACACACAGATCCATCAGCAGAGTGCAGAAGTCTGACTGGTCGAGGTGACAGCACAACCTCTCTCCAGAAATTGGCTGTGCTAAGCTGTGCAGACACAAGGCAACCCCCTAGAATTTTAAAACAAGCCTAAGAAGCCGGGCATAGTAGTTCATGCCTGTAGTTCCAGCTACTCGAGAGGCTGAGACAGGAGGGCTGCTTGAGCCCAGGAGTTCAAGGCTATAGTGTGCTACGATCCCACCTGTGAATAGACAACTGCACCCCAGTATGGACAACATAGGGAGACTGTCTCCTAAAAGATGAACACAAGAATGTTGAAAAAACAAAACTGGCTATTATAAAAAGGAATCAAGTAGGCTGGCCCCGGTGGTTCATGCCTGTAATCCAGCACTTTGGGAGCCCCAGGCAGGCAGATCACCTGAGGCCAGCCGTTTGTGATCAGCCTGGCCAACATGGCAAAACCATCTCTACAAAAATTTGCCAGGTGTGGTGGTGCACACCTGTAATCCCAGCTAGTTGGGAGGCTGAGGCAGGAGAATCACTTAACCTGGGAGGCAGGGGTAGCAGTGAGCCAAGATTGTACCACTGCACTCCAGCCTGGGTGACAGCGTAAGACTCTGTCTCTAAATAAATAAATGGAATCAAGTAAAAAGTTTGATGTTGAAAACAGCACAATAATGCATGAAAAGTTAACTAGAGAGGCCAGGCATGGTGGCTCACACCTTTAATTCTCAGCATTTTGGGAGGCTGAGGCGGGCAGATCACTTGAGGTCAGTAGTTCAAGACCAGCCTGGCCAATCTGGCAAAACCCCCTCTACTAATAATACAAAACTTAGCCAGGCATGGTGGCATTTGCCTGTAATCCCAGCTACTGGGAAGCTGAGGCACAAAAATCACTTAAACCCGGGAGGCAGAGGTTGCAGTGAGCCAAGATCACACACACCACTGCATTCCAGCCTAGGCAACAGTGAAATTGTGTCTCAAAAAAAAAAAAAAAGGAACTTGAGAGAGTCAGAAGTAGATTTGAAACAGCATAAAAGTAAGTGAACTTGAAGCTAAACAGGAATTATTCAATCTGAAAAACATAAGATTGAAGAAAACTAAACAGGATCTCAAGAGACTTGTGAGAAAACATTAGGCACATGAGCGTATGTGTAATGGGAGTCCAAAGAGAGGGACAGAAAAAATAATGCCAAAAAACTTCCAAATTTGATGCAAACCATTAATCTATAAATCTAAGCTCAATAAACTTCAAGAATAAATACAGAGAGATTCCCATATAGACACAAACTGTTGATACACATAAACTGCTGAATGTCAAAAGCAAACAAATTTGAAAGCAGCAAGAGAAAAATGACTCCTCACTACAGGGGACCACCAGTACAATTAACAGCTGACTTCTCATCTGGAACAATGGAGTCCAGAATGCAGTGAAATGACATGGTCAAAGTGCTTCAAAACCAGACATTCAATTATCACCCAGAATTATCCTTCAAAAGCAAAGGTGAAATAAAGACTTCATTGCTAGCAAGCCTGCCTTGTGAGAAATAATGAAGTCCTTTATGCTGAAATTACACCAGAATTCATGACAAGAAAAAAGATCAGAAATAGTAAATACATGATTAATAAGGCAAACGCTGTATTTTTTCATTTATTCTCTTAAAAGACTAAGATTGGCTGGGCGCAGTGGCTCATGCCTGTAATCCCAGCACTTTGGGAGGCCAAGGCAGGTGGATCACGAGGTCAAGAGATGGAGACCATCCTGGCCAACATGGTGAAACCCCATTTCTACTAAAAATACAAAAATTAGGCTGAGCGCGGTGGCTCATGCCTGTAATCCCAGCACTTTGGGAGGCTGAGACAGGTGTATCACAAGGTCAAGAGAGTTCAAGATCAGCCTGGCCAAGATGGTGGAACCCCATGTCTATTAAAAATACAAAAAATATTAGCCGGGCGTGGCTACTCGGGAGGTTGAGGCAGGAGAATCGCTTGAAACGGGAGGCGGAGATTGCAATTAGCAGAGATCGTGCCACTGCATTCCAGCCTGGGCAACAGAGTGAAACTCCATCTCAAAAAAAAAAGGAAAAAAAAAAAAAAAGAAAAGAAACTCTGTCTCTACTAAAAATACAAAATTAGCCAGGCATGGTGGCACATGACTGTAATCCCAGCTACTTGGGAGGCTGACGCAGGAGAATCACTTGAACCTGAGAGGTAGAGGTTGCCATGAGCCGAGATAACATCACTGCACTCCAGCCTGGCAAAAGAGCAAGGTTCCATCTCAAAAAAAAAAAGAAGACATGGCCAGGTGCAATGGCTCACGCCTGTAATCCCAGCACTTTGGGAGGCCGAGGTGGCAGATCATGAGGTCAGGAGTTTGAGACCAGCCAGACCAACATGATGAAACCCCTTCTCTACTAAAAATATAAAAATTAGCCAGGCATGGTGGCATGCACCTGTAATTCTAGCTACTTAGGAGGCTGGGGCAAGACAATCACTTGAACCTGGGAGGCAGAGGTTGAAGTGAGCCAAAATTGTGTCATTGCACACCAGCCTAGGCAACAGAGTGAGACTCCGTCTAAAAAAAAAAAAACAAAAAGATGTACAATTGCATAAAGCAATAATTATAACACTGTATCATTGAGCTTAGAATACATAAATATAGCATAAAGGAGGGAAGAGGAAAAGGAAATAGCATTGGAGTATGATTTCTGTATTTTACCAGAATGTTAATCAGAATTAGATTGTAGATTGTGACAAACTAAGATTCAACCACTAACTAAAAAATGTAGTTTAAAAAAATGAAGTAGAACTAAGACAACACAATTATCTTTAATAAATTTTTTGTACTAAACAAAATATTTAGTACAAAAGGCAGTAAGGGAGGAAGAAAAAAAGAAGACATATAGAAAACAGGCTGGGCGCAGTGGCTCATGCCTGTAATCCTAGCACTTTGGGAGGCCGAAGAGGGCTGATCACCAGGTCAGGAGGTCAAGACCATCCTGGCCAACACGGTGAAACCCAGTCCGAACTAAAAAAATAACAAAAACTAGCTGGGCGTGGTGGCGTGTACCTGTAGTCCCAGCTACTCAGGAGGCTGAGGCAGGAGAATCGCTTAAGCCCAGGAGGCGGATGTTACAGTGAGCAGAGATTGCGCCACTGCACTCCAGCCTGGAGACAGAGCAAGACTATGTCTCAAAAAAAAAAAAAAAAAAAAAAAAAAAATGGCAAATGTAAAGCCAACCATATCAATAATCTATTAACTGTGGATAGTTTAAATAAAAGTTAAAACAAAATAAATGAATAAATAAATACTCCAAAAGGTGGTTTATCAGAATTCAAAGATAAGATCTAGCCAGGTGCAGTGGCTCACGCCTGTGGTCCCAACAACTTGAGAGGCTGAGGCAGGAGGACCATTTAAGCCCAGGAGTTCAAGGCTGCAGTGAGCTACGACTGCATCACTGCACTCCAGCAGCCTGGGCAACAGAGGAAGACCCTGTCTCAAAAAAAAGGAAACAGCAGCAAGATCCAACAACTATATGCTATCTACAGAGCAAACATAAGTGTGTCTTAGATTCCAAGCATGTGTTATCTTAGATTCCAAGACACTAATTGAAAGTAAATCCATGGAAAAGATATACCATGCAAATGGTAACCATAAGAAAGCTGGAGTGGCTATATCCATGTAAGACAAAACAGACATTAGGACAATAAATATTGCTAGAGACAAAGATGCTTCATAATGATAAAAGTCAACACATCAGCAAGATATAACAATTATAATTTTATGTTTGCATCTAATAATAGAGCCTCAGATGCTCTGAAACAATCATTGTAGTCAGAGGCCATGACTGGAGTTACCCTAATGCTTGGCATAACCCAAAAGCTCTGGTAAATACTTCAAAATTCCTGAATAGAACGTTAACTTTTTTTTAAAGATGAGTATTTCCTTGAGCACAGTGACCTCTACTGGTACTAACATAAATTAAAATGCAGTTTCTGGGTTTTTTTCCCACAGTTTCCTTTCCAACATGGGATCATTTGTTTAGAGACAATCAGAGAAACCTAGAGAAGGACACATAGTAGAATCCCCCTTTGATTCACGAGTGCTACTTCCTTATTATAAAAGAATAAACCAATCTTCCAATAACTAGTGAACAGAGTACAGAGCAGTGATTTTCAATCCTGGTTGCATTATCAGAAGAACCAGGGGACAGCCAAGGCACTGTGGCTCACACTTATAATCCTAGCACTTTGGGAGGCAGAGGCAGGTGGAACGATTGAGCCCAGGAGTTCAAGACCCGCCCAAACAATATGGCAAAATCCCATCTTTAAGAAAATAATTTAAAAAATTAGCTGGGCTTGGTGGCACGTGCCTGTAGTCTGAGCTACTCAGGAGGCTGAGGCAAGAAGATCACTTGAGCCCAGGGAGTTCAAGGCAGTGATCATGCCACTGCATTCTAGCCTGGTGACACAGACTCAGTCTCAGAAAAGAAAGAAAGAAAAAAATCACCAGGGGAAATGTTTAGATTAATACCCAGGCTTCACCTCAGTGACTCTTTCCTTCAAATTTCCTTCAAATTCTTTCCTTTTTTTAAGCACCCTGGGTGATTCTAGTCTGCAACTAGCAATCCAAACCACTATCCTAGAGTAAAAGCTTTTCCTACTATGCTCTCACTCACCAATTTTATGGTAAGTGCATTGTGTTTGGCTAGAATGTGCCTCCAGCTTCACAAAGCACTTCAAGGAATGACTCCTGGAGAAGTCAGTTTTCCCAGACCAAAAGTCTATCTCAAGGCCCTGGCAACCCTACAAATAATCTTGGTACCCAAGATCTCCAGAGGTAATTGTTCTAAATGTTGTAAAGTTGAAGACAAATGTCTAAACCAGGGGCTGGCAAATATTTTCTGTAAAATGAAGAGGGTAGGTTTTAGGCTTTGTGGGACACTTTGTCACAATTACTCAACTCCACTACTGTAGCACAAAAACAGTCACAGATGATAAGTAAACAAGTCATGGCTGTTTCCATAAAACTTTATGGACACTACAATTTGAATTTCACACAATTTACATGTCATAAATTGCTAAAAAAATTTTTCTCAACCACTTCAAAATGTAAAACCTGGCCAGGCATGATGGCTCATGCCTATAACCCCAGCACTCTGGGAGGCCAAAATGGGAGAAACACTTAAGCCCGGGAGTCCAAGAGCAGCCAGGCGTGGTGGCGCCTGCCTGTAGTTCCAGCAACTCAGGAGACTGAGGTGGGAGAATCACTCAAGCCCAGCTCACAAGAGTGAGAATCTGTCTCAAAAAAGTAGGGCATGGTGGCTCACACCTGTAATCCCAGCACTTTGGAAGGCTGAGGCAGATGGATCACCTGAGGTCAGGAATAAGACCAGCCTGCCCAACATAGTGAAACCCCATCTCTACTAAAAATACAAAAATTAGCCAGGTATGGTGGTGGGCACCTAGAATCCCAACTACTCAGGAGGCTGAGGAGGGAGAATTGCTTGAACTTGAGAGGCAGATGTTGCAGTGAGCCGAGATTGCACCATTGCACTCCAGGCCTGGGTGCCAAGAGTGAAACCTCATCTCAAAAATTTAAGAAAAAAAAAAAATCCATGCTGAGGCCAGGCACGGTGGCTCATGCCTGTAATCCCAGCACTTTGGGAGGCTGAGGCAGGGAGATCACCTGAGATCAAGCTCAAGAGTTCGAGACCAGCCTGGCCAGCATGACAAAACCCCGTCTCTACTAAAATTACAAAAATCAGCCAGGCGTGGTGACAGGTACGTGTAATATTTCAGCTACTAGGGAGGCTAAAGCAAGAGAATCGCTTGAACCCGGGAGGCGGAGACTGCAGCGAGGCGAGATCACACCACTGCACTCCAGCCTGGGTGATAGAGCAAGACTCTGTCATTTAAAAAAAAAAAAAAATCTATGCTGAAAGACAATTTTTCAACCTGAGATTGGCAAAAATCAAGTTTGATAGCCTGGCATGTAGGAATTGATAAACAGGTACTCCTATACACATTGCCATGAAGGCAAACCAACGATACCTAGCAAAAATTAATGCACATACCCTTTGACTTAATTCAATTTCTAGGGATGATCTAGATAGGCATGTTCACCTGTGCAATGATGTACTATATAGTTATTCACTGCTACTAATTTTTCTCGAGACAGGGTCTGTCGCCCAAGCTGGAGTGCAGTGGCATGATCTCAGCTCACTGTAACTTCCACCTCCCGGGTTCAAGCAATTCTCCTGCCTCAGCCTCCCGAGCAGCTGGGACTACAGGCACTCGCCACCACACCCTGCTAATTTTTGTTATCTGTAGTAGAGATGGGGGTCAAGACAAGAGTGTTGACCCGATGATCCACCCACCTCAGACTCCCAAAGTGCAGGGATTATAGGCGTGTGCCACCACACCTGACCAAAAGAATTCAAAAATTAAAGTGACTGATTTTAGAAGTAATGAGTCTGGACCAGCACTTTTCAAATCGGTAACAACCAATTTGGCAGTTCCAATCACAGAAAACAAGTGGGTGATGCACCAAAGCTTATTTTGAGATGCCTCCAGCAATAGCAGGGGTGCCAAGTTGCACGTGATAAAGAGGTATTGGCCCAGAGAGCCCTTTTCCCCACAAGGGTAGAATTTACTTGTTTAAAACCATTTTTGCCCCTACCCTCCTCCATACCCTTTTTATCCTTTCATTACTCATTTCTAGGACACTGCTAGCTGCCCAACCTAAAGCTACAGAATTAATGCCTCCTACTTTTGGCTGAAAGCTCCCACTTCCAAAAATTAAGTGTCAGGATTATTTGTTCAATCTCTGCAGATTTATTGTTGAGTAAACTTATCTTTATATAATACAGAACAATTAAAGCTAACCAAGTGCAACAGATAAATAAGCCTGCCAATTATACACATAACTTTATACCAACCATAATTCAGCCAGTTGTCAAAATTCCAAAAACAATCCAAATAACTTCCAACAACATACTAGCAATCACTCAAACTACCAAATAAACTTGATGCAGACCAGTATTCCCAAGTTGCAATGGTATCCAATGACTTCACTGAAAAGCACAAAATGGACAAGGCTAGTTATCTGTGCCACCAACAGGTTTTTTTTTGTTGTTGTTGTTTACCAAGGCTAGAGAATGCCTGGTAAAAGCTTGACCAGAAGACTCTCAAAAGTAACTGTTACTGCCCTACTATTCTTAAGATATTTAAAATCTGAATAAAGAACCTACTGGCTATAACATTCTAAGGTCTATCAGATGCTACCAAAAAAAATTAGCTACATGGAGTGTTGCTAAATATAGGTGAGATTTACAAAACACTTTAGTCTTATTAACATTTCCGATTGACATCTTTAATTACTTTGCACCAGCCTGGCAAAATAGAAGAACATTGGTGGTTGGGAACTGCAACACCTAGCTTGAAGATTAACAGGTCATTGCTCAGAATAAGACAATCCATTTGAATAGAGGAAGAGTATCTGGGCTGGAAAATTTTGCAAAGCTGGTTTACATGAAGGTGTTTTGTCCCAAATTCAGACAATTCCTCAAACATGCATTTTTTGGTATAAAACTGGTTAACTAACGTAGAAAGCAAAGAAAGAAAAGACCATAGAGTAGAAGTTCTAATTGACACTATGCCACCTAGTAGTAGCCTGAAAGCTGCAATTAGTATAAAGATCATCCAGAAATCAGTTTCTCCCTATTTCTCATACATTTAATCAGTTTTGCTTAGTTCCTTGTCATGCTCATTTATAGACAAATCAGTGGTCCCACTAGCTTGACCACTGATCATTAGTTTGACAATACTTACTAACACCAACTTCAAATAGATTAGCTAACTTAGGGATCTGTCATGATGTATTCATGCTGTATTATAGGGGACTCAAGGTCATCTTACCCAAAGCTACAAGGGTAAAATGGAATTTTCAAAGTCCCTGAAGATCCTGGCCAAGTTTTATGTATAGAACAATTAGTGATGTTCAACACTTAACCAACATCTTTCAATACTGAATGTAGGTCTGTATGAATACGGTTAACAATTATGACGTCTGACTGAAATTTACCAAATTGAAAAGTGTTAATATTGAACACAAATCAAAAATCTAGTTAGAAACATTTTATTTAAATGTGCCAAATAAAAACCCACATTTTCAGACCATAGGATGTTAATACATTCAACAAAAGTTTGTATTATCTTACTGTTGTGAATTTACAGAGTAGTAGTAATCCAGATCCATTTTGATTAGATGGTTGAATTATCTTTCCTAGGTTACACTTTACAGACATCACAAATCCCTTATAATAATGTAAACAAAATAACTTTTCCCTAAAGGGTGAACTTGAGAGCTTCAGTCCATTCTTTCAGGACTTGCACTTCTGCGAGGACTTCCTGATGGGGAACGACTAAAAAGAAAAACATTAGGTTTGGATCCAATTAGTGTTGATTGAAACTCTCATGTACATGTACTAACTTTCAATAAATTCAAAGGTGGCCTAAGGTACTAATTTCCTACAGCAAAGACCTAAAAATGACATGAGACTTACATATTCGTCTTTTTTCCCTGGCTTAAGATTAGGCTACCCTGGCCAGGTGTGGTGGCTCACATCTGTAATTCCAACACTCTGGGAGGCCGAGGCAGGTGGATCACCTGAGGTCAAGAGCTCGAGACCAGCCCAAGTAACATGGTGCAACTCAGTCTCTAATAAAAATACAAAAAATTAGCTGGGTGTGTGGCAGGCGCCTATAATCCCAGCTACTCGGGAGGCTGAGGCAGGAGAATCACTTGAACCCAGGAGGCAGACGCTGCAGGAAGCTGAGACCGTGCCACAGCACTCCAGGCTGGGCAACAGAGCGAGACTGTCTAAAAAAAAAAATAAATAAGCCAGGCATGGTGGTGCGTGCCCATAATTCCAGCTACTCAGGAGGCTGAGGCAGGAGAATCGCTTGAACTAGTGAGCCAAGATTACACCACTGCACTCCAGCCTGGGCGACAGAGCAAAACTCCCTCAAAAAAAAGAAGAAGAAAAAGGAAAGGAAAGGAAACAAGGAAGCAAGAAAGAA